>OZ020165.1:5376702-5442180 GCA_963971145.1 Sussaba pulchella | reverse complement strand
ACACGAGAGCCTCAGCTTCGATCGACGAAGATCACGATAGCGACAGCGACAGCGATTCCGACGGCGAACAGGACAGAGTGAGTTAACGTGCCGATTCAGAATTAGGTGAAGAACTGACTGATCGTTTTTCATCCATTCAAATCATCTCGATTCAATGGCTTTTGTTCGTACATTTTTTGACATAGTTCTTGACTTGCATTCGAAGAAGGTTTGGCAAACGAGTACGCGAAGAGTTTCCGGCTGGTCTCTCGTCTCTCTCGTAGACCGATCCATTGTTGAGTACGTCGTAAATATACGCGCAAACGTATTGAAATTCAACGCTGGTGAAGAAAACGCGCGCGTGGACGGTCGTCCGGGCGAATTCTCCGGACGATACTCACTCCGACGACTGAGCTGTTTTTGAGCTGAATTTATTATGAACGGTGAACTTATCGACGGACCAGGGTTCGATGTGGTTGATATTTTTTTCTGTTGCATCATCGAACAACATGGCTAATCAAAATTTGGTTACCCGCATTATATAGATCACTTGCAACAAAATAGTATTTCCTGGTTTTTTTTTTTTTTTTTTTTTTTCATTTTCTTTTTTCTTTTTTTTAAGAAAAAGATGATTAATTTTTTTTAGCGGCGGCGTCACAGCCGTGACTTGAATATCTCATGACTTCGAAATAAATTATCAAAAATATATCAATGATGATAATTTATAACTAATTTAAAAATGAACAAAATATATTTCTGAATTAATTATTATTTTAATTTATAACACAATTAAATCATTCACTTGATTAGTTACTTAATGGGAACCACATGAAAATTGTAATACTCCAGTTTTTAAAAATTCTGAACGATGTACAGACAGAAAATTGAAAATATTGTGTTAAAATATATGAAATATAATATTTTTAACATATTAAAGCGATATTATTGCATTAACAATAATCGAGAAATCTTTTAAAAAAATGAAGATCTAGTCCAGTCAAATACTCCAAAAGTGGACGGTCTCTGAGGGTAATACGCTTTTTTAACCGAAGGTAGGGGACTGGCTACTGAATGATACCTCGTTGGAATTTTTGATCTGCAACATCAGCGACTTTCGAAAAATGGGGTTGAAAACGTTAGAATCATCATATTTCGAAAATTATTGTCTCAATCAAAAAAAGTTTCAGACAAAAATTGTTCTAAATTGAAAAATACGCAAAAAGTTTTATTAAGTCTAACCCCGTATTTTTGCAAATAAGGGCGTAAGAACGATGTAACCCTTAGGGGTTGACGCGCAAATATAGTAACTTTGAAAATTCACAAATAATATTAATTTTGATATTTTGCAATTTTCTTTGGTATGTATCGAATCAGAATAAGTTGCTCTACATTTCAAGAGAAAGATTTTTTTTTTTAGAGCCCGCGCTATTGTTTAATCATGGATTTTATAATCATTGAACTACACAATTTACTGGTTGCGAATCACTGGGAGAGAAAGCACGCTGTATGTCCGTACCGCTCGCACTCACTGCGGCACTTCTCCCACCATAGGAGGAAATGACGCTAGACTCGAAACTGCCCGCTGTATAGGTAAACACCGTTTGAAAGATTATTTGGAAGGAGGGAGAAGACGGTATCGCTTCTTTCAGTCGCACTCCATCGGCTTCTACCGCGCACTAATCCGGGCGAGCGTACAACCCATGCCAACGAGTGCAAACGGCGTATCCGACAGGCACATCGCTCTGTCGCTGTCTACGCCAGTGGTGCTTCTACAGCGCCGGGATTTTTTGCCAACTTTGATCATTCAAATCGTTCCTACGCCCTTATTTGCAAAAATACGGGGTTAGACTTAATAAAACTTTTTGCGTATTTTTCAATTTAGAACAATTTTTGTCTGAAACTTTTTTTGATTGAGACAATAATTTTCGAAATATGATGATTCTAACGTTTTCAACCCCATTTTTCGAAAGTCGCTGATGTTGCAGATCAAAATCTCCAACGGGGTATCATTCAGTAGCCAGTCCCCTACCTTCGGTTAAAAAAGCGTATTACCCTCAGAGACCGTCCACTTTTGGAGTATTTGACTGGACTAATCGTTGCCCCGTCGCGGTAGAACTGAACCAAAAAACCCGGCATTTTTTTTAAATCCGTATTTCTTACACGTTCAATTTACGTAGAATGCTCGTATACACAATTGGATATGGATGGTATCGTCCGACTCGGATTTAATTCTCTCTTGTGGCCTTTTGTCGACAACCATGACGACCAAACGCGACGGAAACGAGTCCCACGCGTGTTCTTACGTCGTCGAAAATCGAAACCCTTTTTAATCATCCAACAGAGACTCGCCCACTTGTCCCGACGCAACTCGATCGAAATCGGTGAAAGATTTCGCAACTCTACCTCGCGTCTGTAATTTTTTTTGGCTTTACTTTGGTCCCGCGATTGCCTTTCGCCTTCATCGGCATCGTGCTATCGCGAATAAAAAAATTCAGGACCAGTCATGAATGTGAAACCCGTCACGTGGCAATAAGAAAAATAAATATATATATGGGGCAAACAAAGCCGAATCACCGGACTCAAACCGTTCTATTTCCCGATGTGGTCGACTTTTTTTTTGGAATCTTTTGGATTCTGCGACATCACTCATTTTTTTTTAGATTTTTTAGACCCCACCTTCCCCTCCCCCCATCGGCACTTTTTTTTCAAGAGATAACTGCTATTTGTCCTCTTTTTATTTGGATGAAATTTTTTCCCCGGATACTCTATTGAAATTGAAGAACTTTTTTCATAAAATTGGAGTGGGCAGCGGGTTCCTAATATTCAATTTTTTTTTTTTTGCAATTTCGCAAGAATTCGAGTTTTTCCGGGATATCATTATATGATGATGTTTTCATCCATTTGAAGAAAAATAAAAATCTATCCGACGTAAAATCGATATTTCAATTATTTTAATAAGAAATCGAGTTTCTGAGGATGAATTGAAATCAATTTATATGAAAAAAACTTGAATGATCATGAAAAAAAATAATTAACAAATCGATTTTCTATCGAAATAATCGAAATGTCGATTTTTTGCTAGATAAATTTTTTTTTTATTTTTTTTTTTTTCAAATGAGAAATCATTATCACATAATGAAATTTCGGAAAAACTCAAATTTTTGCGAAATTACAAAAAAAAAAAAATCTCAATAGAGTATCTGGAAAAAAATGTTCATCCAAGTAAAAAGGGGGAAAATAGCAGTGACCTCTTGATAAAAAAAAATGGCGGGGGGAGGAGAGGGGAAGGCGGGGTCTAAAAAATCTTCAAAAAAATTATCGTGGTCGCAGGATCCAAAAGATACTAAAAAAAAATCATCGACCACATCGGGGGATAGATGAGAAGGGTTTCAGTCCGGTGATTCGGCATAATTTGCCCCATACAATAAACGACGTCGCAGAAAGCTCGTGTCCCTCGCTCCGAGTAGCTTTCCTTGTGAGACATCTGGCATTCGTATCTCGGGGGTCAGACCCTTCAAGTTTTTCGAGCGTATCGTACAGACGAAATCTACGGCTGTACACGATCGAAGAAAAATAACGTTTGTTATTATTATTCATAAAAAGACTTCTACAGATTTATTCCTATTACAGAATGATGCAAATTATTGAACCTATGATTGTTGAATTATTTATTTTTTAAATTCTATGACAAACTTTCGAGCACTCTATAAAAAAAAACATCGTTGTAATTTTTTTAATCTGATGACGAATTCCGATGGATCGATTTTGAATTTTTTTAAACAATTTTATTATAATTATAAATAATAAAAAAAAACAAATGTTAATGTAATTTTTATGTTTATACTATATAATCTTCGATGGCAAACAAGACGATCTTGTTTTTTCGTGGGGAAACTCGATAAGAAAAACTTTCGGTAATCTGTGGAAACACAGGTTAGAACAATTAATCACCTTGAATTTGAAAGTAAGTAAGGAGAGGAGGTAAAATTTGTTACCGGCTTAGGTCCGAAATGACGTTATTTCGAGAATCAATCACCATCTTATTGGAACAGATTATGCTAATCAAATGCGACCTTTATCTCGCGACCATACGAAACTCCGATCTTGGATTGCCTTACAAGTTTGAATCGATTAGACCAAACCCTTTTATTTCTTCGGAGACTATAATCAGACTTCTCATTTGTTAAAAAAATATTTTTCTTAAGTTCTCGCTGGCACAGCGCGTCGTGAGCGATATTATTTAATATTATCACCGTGAAAGGTTATCGCGCGTAAGCTGTTTATCAGCCTTCACCTAAATTTGGTTTCAGCTTTAACGCCGGCGAACGGAATTGCTTGTGCTAATGTAGACGCCACAATGCCGAGAAATAAAAAAAATGCGTCCAGTAGATGTTATACATTGATATTCACACTCGGATACGTGATGTGGTTGACCGTCGACGGTTACTCGGGGTCCGGAGGACCCCACAATATTTTTGAATTTGAATTTGTGTAAATATCGGAGGGGAAGGAATAATAATTTGTGTTCTTTTCATAATTTAGTCGACTTTTTTCTCTAGAATTTTAATCTTTATGTTTCAAAATAGAGAAATACATATTAATTAATTTGAAAATACTATTAATATTTTTGTGAAGAAAGTCGTTTTCTCGACGTTGTTTCAACGAAAATTGTTTAACTACGTTAAAATTATAATTTACATGCAAAACCAATTGCTTCGAATTTCTTTTCGGCTTAGAGAATATTTTGACTTTTTTGACATTTTAAATTAACGATAACTAATGTAAAGTTTAGCTTGTCGCGCTTGAGGTCGAAAGGACCAATCATTATCATTATTTGATTCGTGATAATTAAGAAATAAAAATGTGTGTCGAATAAAATTCGTTAAATGTCATTAATTATGTTTTTATTCTATCAACATTTTTGGAACGTGAAAAATACATCGTGTTTACATCGGTCGGATTTTTCAGGGCCAATCGGAATTCTGGAGAAGAAAGATGCGCACTCTTCACAGCCATTTGGATGTGAACAAAGACGGCGTTATCAGTTACGACGATTTTATGCTTCTGGCAGAGAGATTTGCGGAATTGGGACATCTGTGTCCCAAAGCCAAGGAAGAATTCATCAAAGTCCTCAGTGTAAGCATTGGGAAAAAAATTACCCATGAATTTTTATTATTCACGTTTTTTTAATGCATTTTCGACCTCGCGGATTCGATTATACCGATTATTCCGGTATTTTTTTCGTATGGTATAACATCAGTAAGATTAGGGGTATTGTTCAGTAATTATACTGGGAGTCAACCGTGTATTTGTGAATTGTTTGTACGAAAAATATACGAAAATTTTGCCGTACTTTAACGGTATATTTTGCGCGTTTTTCGTACATTTACCAAAAATATACTCATTCTATACCATAATTTTTTAGTATAATTTGCGTGTGTTTTTCATAGATTTACCAGATATATATTCATTCCATACCGTAATTTTACAGTATTGTTTACGTATGTTTTCCGCAAATTTACCGGGAGAAATTAAATTTCGCCCTGGCGGATTCTATTATACCGATTATTCCGGTAAAATCAAAGAAATTAAGTTTCGTCCTCGCGGATTCGATTATACCTATTATTCCGGTATATCTTGGGTATTTTTTTCGTATGGCATAATATCAGTAAGATTCAGGGTATTATTCAGTAATTATACTAGAAGTGAATCGTGTATTTGTGAATTGTTTGTACAAAAAAGATACGAAAATTCTGCCGTACTTTAACGGTATAATTTGCGCGTTTTTCGTACATTTATCAAAAATATACTCATTCTATACCATAATTTTTTAGTATAATTTGCGTATGTTTTTCATAGATTTACCAGATATATATTCATTCTATACCGTAATTTTACAGTATCGTTAACGTATGTTTTCCGTGAATTTACCGGAAGAAATTAAATTTCGCTCTGGCGGATTCGATTTATACCCATTATTCCAGTGTATTTTCGGTTTTTTTCGTATGGTGTATCAATAAGATTCAGGGTATTATTCAGTAATTATACTAGAAGTGAATCGTGTATTTGTGAATTGTTTTTACAAAAAATATACAAAAATTGTACCGTATTTGAACGGTATAATTTGCGTATGTTTTTCATAGATTTACCAGAAATATTTTCATCCTATACCATAATTATTCAGTATAATTTGCGTATGTTTTTCGTAGATTTACCAGACATATACTCATTCTATACCGCAGTTTTACGGTATTATTTACGTATGTTATTCGGTATATTATATATAAATTTACCAGAAATATATCAATACCGAATTCATACCAAAAGATAACTCGTCATAATCGTCGAAATCCAGTATAATTGCGGTAATGTTTTCGCACGGGATACTCACGGTATTTTTTCATTACGAAAACTTGACAACTGCATCGTTGTGTTTTGGTAACGATTGAGTATTTCGAAAACCGCCGGGGTGATAAATTTCCCAATATATTTATACGAATCATTCGATTTTGCAGGACATGTGGGTGGAGCAATGGGGAGATATGAGTCCCTACAATCTCGTTGGCATCGAGCAGTATCTCGAAGAGATGCATCACGTTCTCAACGATTGTTCGCTCAAAAAAAAATGTCACAATTTCTTACCATTCCTGTTCAAGGTAAATATCGAAAATTGATTCGAACGTAACGAGCTTTCGCGAACTTCGAATTATTCGATCAAGTCGCGTGAATTATTTATCGTTTCAGGCAGTGGATAAAGACAAAAGTGGAGAAATATCGGTCGAAGAATTCAAACTATTTTTCCAGTGTCTTGGTCTCGGTAACGACGTAAGTATAAAACAATACGTTTAGGCGCAACGTCTTCGGAAAGTTTTTTTTTTTTTTTTTTTTTTTTTTTTTTTTTTTTTTTTTATATATCAAGCAATATCAATTTTGTAACTTCGCAGGACGCCGTGGTATCATTCACCTTCATCGACACGAATGAAGACGGCAAGATAAGCCTCGGGGAGTTCATCAGACTTGGTCGTGATTTTTTTCTCACGGAAGATCACACGAAACCTAGCAAACACTTCTGGGGACCACTCGTCGATTGAACATTAATCTTCTTGACATTTTCGCCAATCGAATGTAAAAATTGTGATATAATTAATATGTAATTGTTTTTTTTTACGTATACCAACTGCTGACGGTTGTAAAATAGTTCATAAGTCTAGATGTTAAGGGTAGGTGGTAAGGTTTTTTTTTTACAATAAATCGAAAATAAAATAGAATAATTCGAATAAAATTTGAGAATGAATAGTTTTTGATTTATCATAGAGAAAGCTTTGTTTTCGTGGAAAAACATTTTTTTTTTCCAGGTTTTCAGAATGTTCCAAAACGCCGAGAATTCACGTTTAGAGAAAATGTCCGGATGTATGCATGTATGGGCCATTCCGTGACAAGTCGATCAAGTTATGGCGGTCGTTTTTTAGATCGTTTTCATAATTTTTTATTCGAAAGTAATCATCGAAAAAAACGAGCCCAATTTTTTCCAAATTAAAAAAAATATATATTTCTCGAGATTTTTTTTTTGAAATAAAAAAAATTAAAAAAATAATGTCCGTTTTTTTTTCGCCTGAAAAAATTCACAGAATTCTTATGAATTATAAAAAAATTTTCAAACGCTATTGCAAGATGGAGCTTTCAAAACTACCGGAGAAAAAAAATAAAAATCAAAAGATTCGCCGACAAATATTGGTGCTGCATTTTGTCACGTATACAATTTTTTTATTTTGATTTTTTTTCTCCGGTAGTTTTGAAAGCTCCGTCTTGCAATAGCGTTTAAAAATTCCCTTATAATTCTTAAGAATTCTGTGAAATTTTTTCAGGCGAAAAAAAACGGAACTTTTTTTAATTTTTTTTATTTAAAAAAAAAAAATCTCAAAAAATATATTTTTTTTTAATTTGAAAAAAATCGGGCTTGTTTTTTTTCGATGAGTACTTTCGAATGAAAAATTATGAAAACGATCCAAAGAATGGCCGCCAGAATTAGATCGACTAGTCATGGAATGCCCCGTATGTACGTATGTGCGTGTATGTAACATTCGTTTAACGTTCAAAACTTGAGAACGGCTTGAGATATCAAGCTGAAATTTATCACACATGTAGAGGGTTCAAGGCGCCTTGCTTGATCAAATTTTTCGAAAAATCTATCCAGTTCTTTTCGATTAACGCGATTTTGAAATTCTTCAAAAATCGATTTGCGCTCTCTAGCTTGCACAATTTTCGAGATATCGAGCTCAAATTCAGTAGAATGTTGCAGTATTACAGGAAGATGCTTGGTACGGAATTTGAGCAAAATCCATTCAGTGCTTTTGTTTTTAGAGAATTTTGAAATTTTATCAAAAATCGTCGCGCGCTCGCGCAATTTTCGAGGTATCGAACTAAAATTTAGCACAAAGTTGCGCCATTATCGGAAGACGCTTCGTATCGAATTTGGACGAAATCGATCCAGACGATTCAGATTTTATGCGATTTTCCATTTTTTAGATTTGACACGAAATTCGTTCCTCATAGAGGAATTTTGAAAAATGTGTAAAACCATGAGGCAGCAATGTGCAAGGTTCGATTTTGCGACCTTTGTCATTCGTAAATCGTGCATTCGTCGGTTCCACAATTTTCGGCGTATCCCGAATGCATGATCGTTCCATTATGGTCAATAGGTAATAAATCATCGATCACAATCGTCGTATTTTATTTTATTTCCTCACATCGTAACGCGCGATCGCAATCGATCGAAAAAAACGAAAAATTAAAATTAAACAAAAAACTAATAACTTATTTTCGTGTTTTTCGCAGAGAAAAGCCTTCGCCCGTGAACGCTTTGAATTCATCGATATCTTTGACCTGAAAAAAAAAAATAAATGAAAATTGATGTTTGATTTATTATTTCGTGTAAATTTAATTGTCGAAGATGTTGAAGGTAGTTCTGGAGTTACGCGTATCGGATAAAATTTTCGACCGTATACGATGCCGTCGTCTCGAATCTTTTGTACAGAGCTTGCACACTTGAGTGGTCCTTATATAGGGTTCGGACGAATTTTTACCTGCTCCTCCCCCCCCCCCAGATTAGCTCCAAATAATTTAAAAAAAAGTTCCCTAAATTGGCAGCCCGCCATCTTTAAAAACCGGCCGTTACCAGCAGGGATCATTTTTACCCTCTAAAATACACAGGATTTAT
Organism: Sussaba pulchella; assembly: GCA_963971145.1. Classification (NCBI taxonomy): domain Eukaryota; kingdom Metazoa; phylum Arthropoda; class Insecta; order Hymenoptera; family Ichneumonidae; genus Sussaba; species Sussaba pulchella. Next base: position 5,432,984 of record OZ020165.1, on the reverse strand, counting down.
CGACTCTCTAGTAATATTCCTATTCGGATCTCTCGAAATCATCTTAAAAATCCAAGAAGTATCTCAATGAGTCCTCGGCACCTTTGAGCATGAAAAAAAAAATCTTACGGTTTGACTTTGAAATGGTTATGGTTCGTTCCACGCCGATATATAAACATGTTTTTCGGTTTTTTCTCATTCCCGGATAATTTTGTCAGAAATTTTTTTTAGATTTTAAACATCGATCCTAAAATAAAAAATACTAATCTTGAAAGCCATATTGGTCATTCCGACTCAATTTTCGAGTACACTGTTTAATCTGCGGAAGGGGGGGTCAAAAAAAAATTTTTTTTTTTTTTTCACGTCGTCATTTCCGTTTCGAGATCACCGATCTACGTCCGTGTGCCAAATTTCATCTCAATCGGTCCATAACCGAGAGAACGGAAGGCCTGAGACACACGGACGGACGTACGGACTTGAGGCCGAAACCATGAGGATTCTTAGATTTCCACGGAACCCCAAAAACTCCAGAACTACCACAACGAAAAAAAAATATCGTTAAAAAAAAATTTCACCTCTTTGTTATTAACGGGTTTAACGTTCCGTAAGAATCTGAGAGTCCCAATTTTGTAATCGTAATCGGGAATTCCTCGGACGTACGCGGGTTTGTTGATTTGATGCTCGGTTTGGGCCGAATCTTTACGTTTTTTGCCGTCCAAACGATTTCCTTGACCCTTGAAAGCCACGAAACCCGTGGGATCGGGCATCATATCGACGGGATCGATAGCATTTTCGTCCTTCTTGATTTCTCTCTCGGGTTCTTTGTAACCCACCGGAGCCGCGAATTCAACGTTCATGTCGCATTCGATAATGCTCACCGCCGAACCCGGACGTGTTTCCAACACGCACATTTCGTATATTCGTTGATTGTACCTTATAGCGATTATATCACCGGTCGTTAGACAAGCGAAACTTCGAAGACCGTTTTCCAGCACGGCTTTTGGATTCGTTATGTCCAAAAAATCTTCGGATTGCGGTTGAAAACGTGAAAACGTCGCTACCGGTAACGAAACGCTTTCGATGTTCAAAATTTCACCTTCGCCCAGGAGAAGATTGTGCATCATCTGTGATGGTAGAAAGACGCGTGGGGACTCTTTAGCTTTGGGAATGAGCCAACGTTAGGGTGCAACGTTTTTGATTTTTGGTAGGAAAGCTATGTTGTGGCGAAGAATTTTTTTTTTTTCGTGATCTTTGTGTATGGTATGTTCAGATTGTGGTGAAACCGTCGGGAAAATACATTTGGAGACGATGTTCGGATGTATGTGGATTAGGGTGGTTCTTATTTGGGTGATTTTTGAAATGTGATTGGGGAGTGGTGTCAATCGATGGAAAAAACTAGGTTTTTTTAAGCCTAATTTGGTCCAACTTCTTCGTCTTCCGAGAAGCAGGTGAAGTTTCCCGTTTGAAATACACGCAATTTTTCTCCATCCCGGTAATTATATTGGTGGGAGGACTAATTATTCTTGAAAAAATCCAATACTATATGGAATTCACGGGTTTAAACCCTACTTTAAGGATAAAAATATAACACGTGTATGAGTCATTTATATATTTTTCACTCTTTTTTAAATTAAAAATTGATTAATCTGCATAAAACCTGAGCAAAGTGGGACAAAATTGGCGTAAAACATTCAACTCAAACTTCCCGAACGATCACAATCAACGTAGGGTCCCGTAACTCTCAAATATTCTATTTATTTCATAATTATCCCAATAAATTGCAGGACGATCGTCAGGGACCGGTGCGAAGGTGCGTGTAAATGTGGCATGAAATTACCCATGTGTCATTCATTTTTTTTCTGAAACTAGGGTTTATACCCGTGAATTCCATATAGTATTGGATTTTTTCAAGAATAATTAGTCCTCCCACTAATATAATTACCGGGATTGAGAAAAATTGCGTGTATTTTAAACGGAAAACTTTACCTGCTTCTTGGGCGGTGAAGGAGTTGAACTAAGGTTCAAACTAGGCCCAAAAAATTTTTTTTTTTTTTACCATTGATTGACACCACTCTCCAATCACATTTAAAAATGAAGGAAATAAGAAACACCGTAATATGTATGTGTGTTAGGGCGGTTCTTAATTTGGTGATGTCGATATTTCTTTGGTATTGTTCTTCAAAAGTAATAGACATAAATAGAGGAAAAAATAGGTCGCAATCGGGAATTCGTCCAATCCGTCTAATCTACTCCACCGAGCAATCCAATTTTCATAGGGAAATATGCATGCATTTGGAATTTTGTTGGGGAAATTTTTCATTACTTCAAAACTATACGTGATAAAAAAATGTCATTCGACAGTTTTGTAGGAAATTTAATCCTCTACAAAAAAAAGTTTCCTGTAAAATTTTCGTGGATCTAATATTTATTACTTAATTAACAAAAAAAACTGGCTTAATTTTTTTCATGTAATACATACATACGTATATGAATGAATATTATGATTATGTATACATATAATTATAATATTCATCATATTTATTTATACATATTGATATATATTATAAATATGTAATACATACATACATAATTATACAAATGAGTATTATGATTTATAATAAAATCAATAAAGTTGAAATTTCAAATGTTGTTTACATTCTATCATTGAGCGCGCCACGTAATTCTTCATATTGCTAAATACGTACACAAAATAAATTGCAGTTGTCTGATGTCCCATTTCTTTGAACATAATTTTTGAACATAATGATCGATTTAAAAAAAAAAAATAAAGCCAGTATTTTTTGATAATCACGTAATAATATATTCGAACTATTCGTTTATGTTTAAAAACGAAATATTTATTTTCGAACAAATTTAAATTGAGGAGAAATAAAAAGTTCAAGAACGTTAAATGAAATTCGAGGACATTCCAAGACTTTTCATGGGCTGGTAAAATTCAAGGACATTCCAGAACTTTTCACGGACTAGCAAAATTCAAGGACAGTTCCAGGACTTTAAGGACTCTAAGGACTACTGGACAACACCATGTTATTACTTATTAGGTCGTGTAATAAATTACCGCGATTTTTGTTTTTTTATTCCGCAATTTTGTGATTTGCTCGGTAAAGTTATGAACCCATATGCTTCAACTTTTCAAATTAATTAACTTCAATCAAATTTGAGACCTTTGAAATCAAAATTCTAGGAAGCAAAAAAATTTATCTAAAATTTGAGCTTAACAAATCAATCTAGAGCCATCGTCGGAGCTCCAGCAACGACTCTGTACACGTTTTAAATTCCGTCAACTGCTTCCCTACTTTTTTCACCAAAAATAACGGCAAAATAGAGCAAATGTCAGAAATATTTTTATTTAGCCTCCTGTAATTTCCATTGGATTCCAATCTTTATCCATACTTATCCCAACAAATCACAAAATTGCTGGATAAAAAAAATCGAAAATCGCAGGAATTCAGTACGCGACCTAAAAGGTTTAAGGCAAGTAAAAAACAATTATGAAAAATATGTAAGAGACAAGGTTTGTGGGGATAAATCACTGAGAAAATTCTTTCTACAAGAATTGACAAAGTTTATGGTCTATAGGTCGTAAGAAAGCCAGAATTACATACCCAGTAAGGAAGGTAAACTTTACCCTCGTCCGCAACAAATTCCAATACGCCGCAATGCGTTATACGATTAGTCTTTTTGTTCGTAAGCTTGAACAGCATTGGATAAACAATGTTGAGTCTCGTGAGCTGCTCCAACGCGGAAGGAGGCATAATAACTGTGAAACAAAGAAATTTGTAGCGGATAATTCGAAAAATAAATTTTAAACTGTCAATTGATCACTTAATAATTTTTCGTTACTTTTTCCACCGCGCTCGACGTCTTGACGATCGTTGCCGGGAAACATGGACACGGAGAAACATTTGTATTGGGTGTTGAAAGGCCGGGGTAAATCCGGAAACATGGTAAATCCAAACTGAAAATGAAACGTCATTGTATACACAAATCTAACCTCCTTTCTTTGTTTTTCATTCTCATCTTTGAGTTAACCGTTTACGTAATTGAATATAAACATATTTTGCATTTTTTAATATTCTTACCATGATGATTTTTGTTGGTTGTTTATCACAGGTGGACGATGAGAGGTGAGAATAAAAATTCTACATGAAGGAAATGACAATTTGGAATCTACTCATTCCTGCTTGAGCAGCATTCGAACATTTGTAAATTGCATAGAGCCATGGAACATAGACAGGAGAAGTCACGACCACGGTCTTATATACAGGTCTGGAAACGACTCCGATTTGGTCGGCATCGTATACGGCTTCACATTCATTTCCATCTTTCGCCACCACAGGGCACTGACATCGGAGTATGTTAAACAAGGACAGACTCTTTTGTGAGAGGGACAGGCAGAGTAGCTTCTGCCCACGGTCTTATATACAGGTCTGGAAACGAAGCCCGTATTTCACTGATGCCGTGAGGCAGATCAACGGTCGTCGCTATTATTTCCGTTCGCCGCCACATGCGTCGCTGCTATCGGAGATTGTTATTGTTTTCCGCGTAATGATGCAAAAAATAACCTGCACCAGACCGTGACCTGCTCTTGAGTGAAAAATTACAAAAATTAAAAAAAAAATCGAGGAAAAATTCGCGGGAATGTCGAAGCCGTGTGGTATACGCAAGTGTGGCACCGGGTGTCGGCTTTCGGCTAAAAAATGTTCGACGTTCCGAGTGCCAGCCGATGTCGAACGATTTAAAGAGTGGTTAGCGGTGGTTCCAGGACTGAAGCAGTCCCAGTTCGTGTGTGAAAGACACTTCGAAAAAAGGTTTATTAAGAGAGAGTTATTATTATTTTATCATTTTACTTCTTCCGTATCACTATATATACGATAAGCTAGAGGTTAGATCGACGCCGCATGCACCTCATTCAGAAGAGTGAGAGAGACAGGCAGAAGCTACTCTGCCTGTCCCTCTCACAAAAGAGTCTGTCCTTGTTTAACATACTCCGATGTCAGTGCCCTGTGGTGGCGAAAGATGGAAATGAATGTGAAGCCGTATACGATGCCGACCAAATCGGAGTCGTTTCCAGACCTGTATATAAGACCGTGGTTTCCACACTGTTTTTGGTACAACAGCGTGTGAGGAGAAGCAGCCGGCGCACGGCGCTCGAAATTCTGCCGCGGCCAATCGCGTCCCTCGACGACCCAACCTCTTCCGACGTTGCGGCGGTGAATACGAACGTAGCATTCACATTACGAGATCTGTCGTCTCCTCGATTTGCGAATTTTCCGATAAAAAATCTCTATTTTCAAGCAATTTTATCGAATTCGATGAGTCGGAATGAAATCGGTTAAAATTTACAGGGCCTGGTAACTGGGTGTTAACCGGTTTTTAGGTTATTTCCGTCCAGCCGCGCAAACGAGGCAACATGGCCGACAAACATGAGCTGATTGGCGGAGCGTTGAAGAGATGCTATTGGCTGCGCATAGTTGCGATCGATGTATGATGCGCGAAGCCGACCGCCGGCGGCCGGCGTGGTCGATAGAAGGGGCATCGGAAAACGGACACGGGCGGACAAATCCGCCCAATCTGGCAGCTCTGCGCTGTGGTTGGCCGAAATACAAAAAGAGCGTCAGAAGCTTATGTTATTGTCCATAGACCTTACAATTTTCTACGGATTTCGATGTGCAATGTCTTGATCGCAGCAAAAAGATCGGCTGTAATTTGTCGGGACAATCGCAACGTTTGTCAGTCATTAATAACGAACCTCGAATAGGGTGGGATGATCGGTATTTTGTATTTTTCAGCCGAATAACAATGTAACGAACAACTTATTAGACTATCGTTGACCATGAAACGATCGCGCATCGATCGTACCCAAAATAAGGGCAAAAACATTGAAATAAAAAAAATATTTCTTTCTTTAACTTCACACTAAAAATTTATTTTCGATATAACAACCAAAATATTATCTTGAAAAATTCCTAAATTATTCAAACAGACATTACAATCGAACGAAAAACGATTGAAAGAAATCAAACTATAATGGCCAATCTCACGAAAGTCAAACTGGCGCATGCGCGAATTTTACCCGCTCAGCCCCGCGCGCCCTTGTTAGAACGAGGGAATCTGACCCTAAACATTCGAATTTCCAAAAATTAGATTCCATAAAGGTAAATAGACGAGCGACCTCAACGACCGCTGCGACGGTTAGCTTACTGCCAATTTTATTTAACTTCGATCCAACGAAGTCTATCGACGCAGCGAATTCGAAGAAATTATTGAATAAGTATATATTGAAATACGCATTTTCCCTGTGATTTTTGTTATTTACCACGATAAAACATCGAAGATGACGATCGAATGTGTTGTGTGCTTCGACGCTATGAGATCGGAGGATCCGTTATTCGGTACTTGGTGCGGACATGTTTTTCATGCCACGTGTTTAACAGATTGGTTAAAAAAGTAATTCAATGGAAAGCTTTTTTTTTTAATTTTTCCATTTTATTTTATATTAGCAAACTCATCGTTATTACTAATAAACAAATCACAATATGTATTGCATTGCAGCTCAGCTACTTGTCCGCAGTGTCGGTCCAGCGGAGAAAATCAATTTATTCAACACGTGTATTTGAATTTTTCGGACAACGATAACACGTTGATAGAATCGATCAGAAGCGAATGTAGGGAACGAGTCGAAAATCTACAGAGGGAATTATCAAAGCAGCATATTGTAGAAGAAAAGCGTTGTCAACAAATAGCAGATCTGAAAAACACAGTGAAGTTTTTAGACGACCACGTCAGACGTCTTTATATGGAAAGAGAACAACAGCGCATGGTCGTTGGCGCACAAGACCGTCAGATAAAACTTCTAACAACAGTAATAGAAAACTTTGAAGGGTGAGCATTTTGTTGGCGTGCGGCTCTTAGTTTTGGCAGCAAAAGTTTTCAGATGTGTTTTATAATTGACCTAAAACATTAGAAAATTTTTAAATCATGCTCAAATTCTTTTCTGATTGTCAAATGATTTTCGAACTTATTCTTTCTTTCCATTTTTGTGGATTCATATTAGGGCGTCATGGAAAAAAACATATCGGGCACTTTTTATATTCAAAGAATAGATTATGAGACCAAATCTGAGCCCAATTGGACTCTTTTTGGAGGATCCGCGATCGTTTCATAGATTTTGAAATTAATTAACACGTAAAAACATTGAGCAGTTGAAATTTCTGTTTTCGGTAATAAATAAATATCACCCTAATTGTCCCATTCATCACTTTTCAGTCTTATCTACTTGCATCGAATCAAATTGAAAATTATTCGTTTATCGTACGATCTTTTTTAAGTTGGAAACATTTTTGTAAGTTTTTAGTTGGTTACATCATGTTTTGCAATCAGTTTTACTCAGCTAATTTTTATATCTACTAGAAAAGTAGCAACGGTTGAAACATTTTTTTTTTCAAGTGTAAATCGAATGCAAAATGAATGTAGCGAAGGCGGAACTGTTTCGTGTAGTCTAATCGAGCTGGGATTTTGCCCGATACTTTATATTTCATATGTAAGAAGTGCCAATTTTTTTTTCCACGAGCCAAGAAAACACGTATAGACCGATAATAATACAATTTTTAACTATTACGAATGTTCACTCGGTTATTGAAAAAAATGAATCCTTAGCGCTCCGTTAGCTGCACTACAGAGCCAAAAAAAAGAAAAATAAATTGGTTGAAATAAATGAATAACCAATAATTAACTAATACTTTTCGAATTTCAACGTTCCGAGTGGTGAGGATGAATCCTTATGAATGTTACCAATAAATAAATAATTTTTAGTTGAATTCGTGTTCTCCCTTTACGATTTCAGTAAACTCGCTAGCCGTACAGAAACCCAGAAAAATCTCCAGAAAAATCTCCAGAAAAATCTGAAATCTGAACAAACCGAGACGGTACCGAAGACGGAAAATAAAACAAAACAAAAAAAAGCCGTAACTGGGAATTCTCAAGGCCGCAGAGCGCCTTTGGGCTCAATTGACACGAATAAACAAAATCCTCCGCAAACACGTTACAACCTGAGACCGCGATAACTGTGATGTAAAACAACTCGAGTCGCTGGCGACATTGGAGTTAAGCCGATGGATAAGGATAATTGTGAATGATAATTTAAGAAGAAATTAAGCTCGTCATACCAAAACCTTGGAAAGTGTGTGCAATTGTCTTAGAAAAATGTATTTTTGCATGTTTATTCATTTATATTTATAACGTAACATATTTATTAAGTGTGATTTTATCAATATTATTCGAGCTGCGATGTTCAATGATGTTAAATTTCTGGTGGCTCACCAACATTTGTACCAAATAAAGATATACAATTATTAGCAATCAAGATTGCAATTATGAAAGAATCTTCATTAGACTGACTTTAAAAAAATTACTATTTTCTATTAATCATTGAATTAGTATTTTCACACAAGTACCCACGTCAAATTTGAGCAACCTAGCTCATACATACAAGGTCCCACTTTTCAATTTTGGATTTTTTTGTAAACTCTCTTGATATTTCCTGAACTATGATATTCACAAGAAAACGTTGGAGAACTTTTTTATTGAGTTTAATATAAAAATAAAAAAGTCTATGAATTATGAACCAGCAAGTTTAGCAATTGGCAGAGAAAAATGAAATTCTATTAAAATGATAAATTTTAATAACCTAAAGGCGCCTCATAAATGTGTCGCGCAGGTCTCCGATTTCATCCAGATTCTTTTTTATTTACCTCGAATTGTATTAGCGAGTATAGCAGCTATAAAATTCTATAATGATATTGAGTGACACCTTAATATTCATGTCATATGTATGACTGGATATAGACACGAAACATGTGTTTAATGTTTGCTATAAAACAAATTCGGGACATGGGGAAGGTTATTCATATTATATCGTACAGGTAAGCCCGGCCAGTGACAAATAATAATTCGAAAATGACGAACAAAAAAATCTTCGAACGCTGAATTACGGCGATGCGTCTGCTATCATACGGTTTTCAACCTTATAAATAGGTCGTACGTTCGTTTATATGATGCAGAATATTGAAAAAATAAATAATCCGTTGCACTACTTCGTTCGTTTCTGGTCTCAGTCTTTAGTCATTCCTAGATTCCTACTTCACTGTTGGGGGTGGGAAAATCTGAGAATAAACTGGTGCTGATAACCACAAGGGACGATAGAACGATAAAATCATTTTTAAAAATCGAATACTTTATTCATTATATATTGTACCTAATACAGGTGAGTCAATATGAAAACAAATGTTAATCAATCACTACGTTCATAATAATTTTTTTTTTTTTAGCCTGATTTGGCTCGTCCCACGTTGGGGACCTGTGCCACTCTCTTCAGCGTTCGTAATGATATAAGCTCACTTATTGGACATCCTGCCAGGGCTGCGTTCTGAATCCCTACTCGAGTCAACTATAGTTAACTCGCGTCGTTATAATTCTATTACTATAGTTATACTATAGTTGACTCGAGTTGGGTTTCAGAACGCAGCCCAGCAGGCCGGCGAGCTTCGAGAAATTTGTAGCACGCGCATGCGCGTCCGAGTTGGCCTCGTATATTCCCGCGAAAACTGAAAAACGGGCGCGGACTCGTAGAAGCGCGCGCGTCTAGAATCATAACCTCTTCAACGCGCACAATGTACCGCATGCAGTGTGTTTGCCGTACGTGCATCCAAGTATTGCCGAACACCTCCTACGACACAAATATACGACCGAACACTGTGAGTAATAATCAATCGAGTGCCGACTGGCCGTTCCTTGACATCAACGTACCCGTCGCCATTTCAATACGATGAAATCCGACGAAACATCTACGACAACGAACCAACCCGCAGCGTATTACAGTTGACCCCAAAAAAAAAACAAAAAATAATAGTACACTGCGATCACACCGTTCGTTAATGTTTTGAAAAATAAACGTCCTACACCTACCTACCGGTACGAGGTGTACGATTCGTTGCAGATCGACGTTGAGAAAGAGCGGCGACCGACGACTGAGACGTGTGAAGAACCGAACGTCTGCAAGTAAATCACATTTTCTAACGAATACAAAACTTAACGCGGCGGTCTGCTGGATAGAACGATGAAAAAAATACTGGAGTGCACGAAAATGATACGGTATTTTTTTTTTTTTCAAAAATCAGCAGGTCCTATCGGTACAATCGAGGTGTACGATTCGCCCCAGATCAATGTTGAGAAAGAGGGACGATCGACGACTGAGACGTGTGAAGAACCGAACGTCTGCAAGTTAATCGAATTTTCTAACGAATAATCCGATGACGACGATATAAAAATTCCGGCAGAAGACGAAGAGGCCGTCGTTGAAATTGGTGATGATTGGCAAATCGATCGTAAAGTATTCATACGAGCAGGAATGACGACTACTATGCCCAAAAGATTAGGCATCTTAATGGGAACGATGTGGACGGAAGAGGAAAGAAAAAAACTGGTATTGAAAAAAAGATTCGGCGAGAAGGACGATTCCTATCGAGAAGTAACCGCGGAACAAATGACACAGTTGTTGCGTAAGTAACAAAATTTCATCCATACGGAATCCAAATAAAACGTGTTTGACCAACGTCATAATACTCTTTAAATAAATAAATTATCAACGAATATTCAAATGTTTACCAAACAGGTGCGTGCCGAAGACTTCAATCGGTCAAACAATTACCGGTAACTGGTATCGATGATGTGGATGACTTCAAAATTATGATTTCTAACAAACTAAAGAACGATCGGTACAGCGAAACACGAGCGCAGAACTATGCCTCGAGACATTGCAAAAGCAAAACAATAATTACATGTGAAAACCCGAGTTTCACCGATGACGATGCCAATGACGACGATGATGATAGTCGCATCAGCGATGAATAAATGTAATTAACTAATATCGTCATTGGCTAAATCGAAATAAATGACGTCCTTGCTCCTTGCTCCTTTACCGGTATCCAGCACCCGAAAAATCCTCTTCCGTGAATCGTGACAGGTGATGAAAAATGGATATATTTCGAGAATCCTAAGCGTCGTAAATCATGGGGGAATCCAGGCGAACCATCGACATCCACTGCAAGACCAAATCGCTTTGGAAAGAAGACAATGCACTGTGTTTGGTGGGATCAGAAGGGTGTAATCTATTATGAGCTGCTAAAACCTGGTGAAACCGTTAACACTGGTCGCTACCAACAGCAAAGGATCGATCTAAATCGAGCATTACGTGAAAAACGATCGGAATAGGGAAAAAGGCAAGACAAAGTCATTTTCTCCATGATGGTGCCCCATCACACACAGCAAAACGGGTCAGGGAAACGATCGAGGCGTTCAGTTGGGAAATTCTACCACATGCGGCTTATTCTCCAGACTTGGCTCCGTCCGATTATCATCTATTCGCATCACTGGGACACGCTCTCGCTGAACAACGCTTCAATTAGTATGAAAATATACGAAAATGGCTCGATAACTCGTTCGCTTAAAAAGGAGAACTGTTTTTTTAACGTGGCATTTATAATCAGTCGGAGAGTCAAGAAAAATGTATAAATAGCAATGGAAATTATTTTAAATAAAATATTTTTTATTATTTTCAAACAACAGACGTATAATTTTTACAAAAAAATTCCGGTAAAGAACGTTTGCCGCATCATAAGTGTATCTTTCTCGTTACATGTGATTTCCAACGAAATGACAATGATTGCGGCACGTTTCTCACACCTCCTTTGATCTGTAATTAAGAGCTGATGAAGTCTCCCATTCAACCGCGCTTATCTTATAGTGTAAATAGGGAAAATAAAACGAACCGCGAATCCTTCTGCCTACATTGGGTACAAAATATTGATCTTATGATAAAATTCGTGTGGCTGACATAGGCAACGGGCATTGCCACGTAATAAGCTATTTGGAATCGAGACAACGCTTCTCCCTCCACGGCTCCTCCAATCACTCCACTACTCCCAAGGAACGAGGGACTTAAGAAACCGAGCTAAATCTATAAAAAACCTGACATTCACTTAATCGCAGTTTATTCCTGCGAGTTGTTAATGGAGTAAACGTTCGTCCAATAATTGCGTTCCTACGATTCGACAGGATTAGTCGACGACTGAACAACCAAGACTCGTCCATGTGAGTAAATCGTGACATCAAAACTAACGTCTTCTGCTTTCTATTTTCCTTACGTGTTTGCTTTTCCCATCGTCGCTTCATTCATTTTTATTTTCGAATCGAGTTATTACAAATCACTGGTCTAGCATAGTTTTGTTTATTTTTCCTTGCCATCTACCGTCATTCAAAACAGTCGAGTACGCCGAGACAGGATTCAATACCGACATTTTGCTATATCTCGATTGTATTTTTTTATTTTCTATCAATAGTATCTATATTTCCATAGATGGGATTTTTATGTGGACCTTCGGCAGAACGAACGTTTTACGAAAAAATAATGAGACGGGAGATTTAATGCATCACAACATTTTGAGATAAGTCTGTTTTCCTTGTAAATTATAGATGGTAAGTTGGCTTATATATCCATTGAAACATGTTTCGATCACAACTTTATTTCATACCTTTCAAAAAAAGATTATGAGGGATTATTTCGACCCAAATAAATTTTGATAACAAGCTACGTAAGATAGTCGATTTTCCAATAAATCAGAAATTGACGACGCAAAGTTCAGTTGCGTTTTCAGAGTCGAAGACAACATTTATTCCAATCGTGCTATTTTAGAGCGCATAGGATATCAGAAAAAATGAACTTAACGAATTAAAAAAAAAGGCGCAAAGTTAAATGTTGAGTATAAAACAATACGTCGAATAAGCTAGATTTCTAATACAGAAAACTTGTGAACGTGAGTTCGAGCGACATCAGCTTTTTAGAAAAATCCGAATTCTTTGAAATTTATACTCCACCGTACATTTTTACCGGATTTAATATAGAATATTCTAAAACGTGACTGCAATTATGATAGATTATTCACCGCACTACAATTTGTGATTGTCAAAGCTAGCGTAAACATTAGTGAGGAAATAATTCCGCTGGAAACTTAGTTTTTTCAACTGCAATATATTTTAACTTTAACACCTTAACATTTTCGGTACAATTGGTGGTGCATTTCTGGGCCTGTAGAGATTTGAATTGTTAAGGCCCGAAGAGTTAGATCAAGAAAGTCAGCGTACTCTTACTTCGTCTAAATTCATTTCTCATTATACCATCCAAAGTCACTAGATTTGCGTTTTTTCAAGCACGTAACATGAATTACCAATCGTAATCTTTTTACAACGTCGAATTTGTTTTACAGTTTACGACGTCTTTAATCATGAAAAACGTCAAGATGACGGTGTCTTCGAACTTTTTCATGATTTCCGTGTTAATTGTGGGAGACTGGTTTGCCACTGCCGATGGAATAAAAATGCTGACAGCTCCTGATCTTTCGTTCGGGGTAGATGGGTCGGGAAACGGTTGCAAATCCATCGACAGTCGTGCTTTTGATAGATTGGACAATATGACGTCCCTCAATCTTGCCGATAACAATCTAACGGGATTTCAAATATACAATTTCCCGCCATTCGAGAGATTGGCGTATCTCAATCTCAGCGGAAATCCTATATCGTACACGGCGAATACATTCGCTAATCTCAGCGGTCTCAGGATTCTTGATATATCGAACAACCCGTCGCTCATACAATTGCATGGCAATTATTTTTTTGGACTCACAAACATATCTTCCGTCATAATAGGAAGCGACCACCGTGTTGACACAATCGCATGTAACGTCTTTGGCAGTGGAGCTCCTCGATCTGTTGAAAATTCATCGGACAAGAGCCGTTATCGTAGAAATTCGGCGTCGAGATTAATCCGTCGCGAAACGTCATCATCGCTACGAGAGAAAATCGAATTTAGAGCTTGTGTCACAAATGGCACCTTAGTTAAACTCAATATTTGGAAAAACGGTCAAGTGCCAAGGGATGACGTCGATTGTTCCGAGGCTCCTTATCGTAACGGGATGATAACGATTGCTGTTAAAATTAATAAATTTGCGAAAAAATGGTGCTGCGGTGGAATACCGAATGTAAAAGAGTTTTTCGAAGAACAAGGTGCTAAATTTATAGGGCTTGGTATCAGTTTATCGTCGACCGGGATTAGCGAAATCGCGAACGACACGTTTGAAAACGTGCCGCGATTTCAAAACGTGAATCTCAACTTGAATAACTTTCGAGACACAAGAATTGTTGCAAATTTGTCATCAAAAATAGAAATTCTGAGTATGGCTTACAACTCGATTACGAGAATAAAAGCCCATTCTTTTTCCAACCTTGGGAATCTGTTGAATCTTGATTTACGTGATAATAAAATTACGGTTGTCGAACCACGTGCTTTTGAAAATAATCACAATTTAAAACTGCTTCGTCTCCAAGGAAACCACATATTCAGTCTCGGAGAAGGCGTTTTTACCGGACTTAAAGCTCTAGAAATATTGAACTTGAGCAGGAATAAATTAACAACAATTACGCTCGGAGTATTTAATTTACCCCGATTGACATATTTTGACATATCGAACAACAATATCACAGTTATTCAACCAGGAGCTTTTAAAAGCTTAAGTTACTTGCGTACGCTCAGATTACGGTCGAATCCTATCACGGGACTGAAGAATGGCGTATTTTTCGGCTTGCCGAAAGACGCGGAATGTTTTGTGGAAATACTAGGGACGTCTATCGAGGTTATAGAGGGGGGCTTGTTTGATGAATAAGTGTGACGAAAATTGCTTGATAAGAACTTTGAGTTATGAAAGAACTCAACACTCCGAACTATTGACACAACGGTTGATCGCCTTACGAGCATTTATATATTATAAGTTTGATGATTTTTGGAATAAAATGTTGCCAGTTTTCTATTTCTATTTTTTTTAATTATGTTGTAATTATCAAGATTCATCTCATCATTCTGCGCAAGCCGGAATTTCTCAGGAATCAATTTTGTGATTTAACAAATGTATATTCTTGAAGATGTTACAACAGTAATTATACGCTTTTTTAAGGGTTGGCCGAATTATTGTATCCAAACGCTTAATTACCCTACCCAAAGTTCCTTCGCGTTCTTGGATGTACAGTCGACTCTTCGTACAAGAGACTTTCGTACGAGATACTTCGGGCTCCCCTTCGCTAATTCATTACCGCCACTCCTAATGCCTCCTCTATTTTTTTATATTATTTGCACATTAACGATTTTTAAAATTTATTTTCATAAATTATTGATTATTTAAGATCACATTTTGATTTTTTTTTGGTTTAACTTTCATAGAGAATTTTCAATGACTCGTAAACGTAGTTTTTTGTCAGGGAATTTCCCTCTGTCAATACTGCGAGAACTCTTCGGTTGCGGACTTCTAGTCACGTGACGAAGAAAAGGAGGAAAAGTATATAGAATACAAAGCAGCCTACATTATCGGTTGAACTTTAAACTATTTTGCAATATAAAAATGCAATAAAAGATCACTAGGTCGTGCATCCTAAAAATTGAAAAAAAAATAATTAAATTTACGCAGTATCTTATACAAAGCGCAAGAATTCTATTCCTCCCCGGCGTAGCAGGCCGCTGAGTGGGGGAATGGTAGTTCTCGGAATTTTATTCCCCTCCGGTTCCTTGTAGTATCTTATACGGAGAGTCGACTGTACTTAACATTTATTACCAATTACAGACGCGTTTAAATATCTCATTTGTTTTACAGTTTACGACGTCTTTAATCATGACGAATCCTAAGATGAAGATGCTTCCGAGCTTTTTCATTATTTCCGTGTTTATCGCGGAGAATTGGTTCGCTGCTGCCGTAGAAACGGACACACTGACAGCGTCCAAGCTTTCCTTCGTCGTAGATGGATCGGGAAAGGGTTGCGAATTCATCGACAGTCACGCTTTTGATAAATTTGCCAATATGACGTCCCTCAATCTCGCCGAAAATCAACTAATGGCGATTCCAGAATCAGTTTCTTGGAAATTAGAAAGACTGACGTATTTAAATCTCAGTGGAAATCCTATATCCTATGCGGCTAATGACTTCGCTGCCTATAGCCGTCTCAGGATTCTTGATATCTCGAACAACCCAAAGCTTACCAAACTGGACAGCAATTATTTATTGGGGCTGACAAACCTAAGTTCAATCAGATTAGGAGGCAACGGCTGTATAACAGAAATAAAATGTGACGCCTTCGGCAATGGAACGGTTAGGAGTCGAGATTCAAGAGCCGTATATAGAAATCGTACAAAACCACATTTGACATCAGTCCGGCAGAGAAGGTCATTATGGGACGGACTCGAAATACGAGCTTGCAGTGTGAACGGCACCTTAAATAGACTGAACATTTGGAAAAGAGGTGAAGTGCCTACGGATAATCTGAGTTGTGGCGCGGCCACATACAATTTCAGGACAATAACGATTTCTATGAAAATAAATGAATTTACGAAAGGATGGTGCTGCGGTGGAATGAACGATGTAGAGGAGTTTTTGAACCACACATTTCTCGCACCGACGGGGCTTTATTTTGAATCAACCGAAATTAGCGAGATTGCGAAAGATACGTTTAAAGCCCTGCCGCGTTTGATGTTATTAAATCTTCGTAGCAGTCGTATTCGGGACACGAAAACCATTGCCAATTTGCCATTAAAGCTAAAATTTTTATCGATAACCAAGAGCTCAATCACTGTAATAAAATCCGATTCTTTTTCGATTCTTGAGAACCTAGCCGTACTTAATCTCATGCATAACCAAATTACGACTATCGAGGCACGTGCTTTTGAAAATAATCAAAATTTACGCAAGCTTTATCTCAATGACAACCCGATATTCAGTATCGACAAAACAAGTTTTATCGGTCTCAAAGCTCTACAGATTTTGAGGTTGGACGGAAGTAAATTGACGGCAATCACGGCCGGCGTGTTTGATTTACCGCAATTGGAAATGTTTGGTGTATCGTTCAGCAAAATCGTAGTTATTCAACCTGGCGCTTTAAAAAGTTTGAGTCGTTTACGAATGTTTGATATTAGCGGAAACCCTATCACGCATCTGAAGAATGGTGCATTATTTGGCTTACCAAAAGATGGAAAATGTTCGGTTAAAATAATGGCAACAACGATGGAGGTTGTGGAGGGAGGCGTGTTTGACGAAAAAGTGTGACGAAAATTGATTAAAATGATATTTAAAGTATAAAGACTAGGCCGGCTTGAAAAAAAAACTTTTTTTTTCTTTCAATCAAAATAACATTCACGCCAAAGTATCTTCCATCAAGAGAATCGTGTCCGTTTTTAGGGGTCGCGCAAGATTTTTCCAGTTTTCCCATTTGATTAACATGGGAAGAACGAAAAGTTTTCATTCAAAAAATCGTAGCTCCGCCAATTTTGTAGGCACATTGATTCGGTTAGTTTCATTTGAAAGCTCTTGAAAAACTGCTTGAAATGACGTGCGGACCTTTCAAATCCGATTGCAACTTCCGTCGTTAATTTCTTACGAAACAACAAAATTATTGATGGAAGTAGCAAAGGGATCCCAAAGGTCCGCACGCCATTTTAAGCGGTTTTTTAAGAGCTTTCCATTGGAACTAACCGGATCAATGTACCTATAAAATTGATGGAGCTACGATTCTTTGAATGGAAGCTTTTCGTTCTTCCCATGTTAATCTAATGGGAAAACTAGAAAAATCTTGCGCGACCCCTAAAAATGGTCCGATCGGGCTCATCTTTGGACACAATTTTCTCGATGGAAGATACTTTGGCGTGAATGTATTTTGATTGAAAAAAAAAAGTTTTTTTTTAAGCCGGCCTAATAAACACGTTAGTGGCCGACGTTAGTAGAGTCGACGTCGAAGCATCGAAATGCGCCATCGTATTGCCAACTTCCGTCGAGATCCACGCTCGATTATCGGCCGCTGATTTCGACAAAGTTTGTCAAAGGAGGAAGAACATTGCCGCGAGCGTAGTTCGAGGGCCAACGGCGTCGCGATTAACAATCGAAATAATACTTCGCGCCCGGCTACTCTCTGCAGTAGATCGAACGGCAGGAGTCAGCTCTCGAGGGACGCGTCCCCATAATTTATATTGTATCCGTGTTTTTGCGGTGAAGCGGCTCATTGAATAGAAATATGACCAAATAAAATAAACGAAGGGAATAAAACGACCAAGGAAATGTCCCGAATTTGTCTAATTGTGAAAGAACGAAAATTGTCAGATCCAATAAAGTATCAGAGTAATTTCGAGAAAGTACTTGCATCTTGTCTTGAAACTCTCTTCTGCTTCTTTTGGCTTTGCAAATCAATAAAAGGGTCATCTAAACGATTCCACCTGTATGCATTGTAACACCGGTTTTTACCCGGGTACCTTCGCCGCTCCTGTGCTGCGCGTGTTGGGCGCCAGCCGCCTCAAGACGGCCCTGAAATTTATTCCCGGGGCGAACCGGGACCGACTAAGTTTCGCGGCAGCACGGAGCGATGCGGCGTAACGGTAGCTCAGCCCTACACGGGTAGAGGGGCGTAGGCCGATACGGTCCAAATAATGACAACAGCAAAATGATAGCAATTAATTTATTCTCGCGACCGGATAATCGTCCGGTCGTGACTAATGAGCGTTCCGAGCGACCGAATTACAACCTTTCTTAATACACGGGTCCAGCCCGGCCAAAATTTAGACAGCAATAATCGAACAAAAACTTCGGTCGTTCGTGGTACAATTCACATTCAATGCCGACAGTGTTACAATTTTCTACAATATCTCGAGAGGACCAAAATGACATACAACAACAGAAAGACGACAATTTACGGACTCGATTTCCCTCACAAATAACTGATCGGCAAAATTACAACACCCCTTAATACGCTACCCTATTCGCACTCCGTTCATTCACTCTATCCAACCAAAATCACAGTATAATTTTTATGCCATACTCTACTTCCATAGCTAACTAACTTTCTCATCAAATCTTCATTACAACCCTATCTAACTCACTATTCATCGATCTCACAATTTTCCCTACTCATCACACACGCAACATCTAACCTAACTTTCGCTCCGGAGTGGGCCCTTCTCGTCCGCACACTCACCTTCGACAGCACGCGATAAAGCGTATGATAACTGAATTTACGTAAGCCGAATGATAGCCCGTACCAACTCAAAGTGAGCGGTCTGGTCGACAACGTGGTAGCCGGCCGGCCACGAGGCCGGATCCGGTACGCGACAAACCGGAATGATAGCCGACGAAGTATTTACTCCGAGAATTCTGATAATTTGGTACGGATGATAGCTAACTTCAACTCTGAATCGATTTGCTTGGCGTAAGCACGGACTACTTTACTCACGACACACCGGACCTGGTCTCGCTGATGTCCGCTTCCTTTTCGGGAGGTATGATGGTAGTTCGCTGTGGTGGTCCACCACCGACGAAAGCTGGACGAGAAGAGGAGCGACTCGAGGCTCGCCGTGCGGGGCCTCGTCCGAGTGATCCCCACCCCAAGTCGCTGGCTCGGCCGAGACGTGCTCGCTCTCTCGGCGACGCTGAACGTTGGCTCGCTCCACGAATCCGCCACCGCTTCATAAGGTAAATGTCGACAACGCTGGTTTGCTCGGGATCCCGATCTCGTCCTTATCGACGGACGACTATGGATCCCGCAGCTGGGCGACAGCGTGGTAAATGCCCCTCAGGTGCTTGTCGACAACAATAAGATCTCGCCTCCGCCTGCGGTGTTCGACACCCGGCCCATGCTGCGTCCCCGCGATACAGCAGCGGAGAGACGACAGCATCCTGTCCTCGGGACTCCACCCGATGGTCGGTGGAGCGGAGGGTAGCAGGGGCGGCTCCGAGATATTTAATCCTCCCATCCGAACCGGGCAACGGGCCTTACGGCAAGCCCCGGTACCCGGGTGGCACGAGGCAGATGCGTGGACCCTCAATTTTGGCCCACCGCAGCTCCTTGCTCAAGGTCCGGATCTTCAGGGCGGGGGAATGCTCCGTCCTTGGATCCGACCGCTGATGGCATTCCCTCCATCAGACGGTAAGGCATTCTTCACACCGATCCCGGTCGCCTCACTTCCGGGGGGCTATGTCGTTCCTTGACGGGAGAAAGGAACGACGTAAGACAGCGGCTGTGGAACGAACCTCTCGAATCTCCGATGTAGGCGAGGACTCAGATCGGGTGCGCGTGGAATACAAAAATTTACGCCAAAATATAACGACAACTCTAACTGATAATCGGTTCTGAATAAATTTCTTTAATATTTCTAAGACTGCCGAAGGGAGGGTCGGCGGTGGACAGTTGACAGCGTGGGTTTGAGAGCGCTAAAGCGCAGTAACGGGGTGCCTCGAAAAGCACCACGTTACAACACCTCCCCCCCAAAAAGGACGACCAGTCCCGGCTGCCCCCGCAGCCCGATACTCAGCCATTCGATTCGGTAACTTTTTCAACGCAAGGTGACTTTATTTTCAAAAATTCATTTGATTCATGGAATAAGTTTCAAGACTTACCCCGAGGCTGGTGGCTCACGTGCGGCTGCTGGTGAAGGCGGTGTGACAGCGTGCTTCGGCTCCACTCCTTTTCTGATTCCCCCCCTTTACCCACTCTGAGTGGGTACTCAATCTTACCTCTATTGCTGGCGCTTCCTAGGGTTTCGGACGTAACTAAATATTTTCGGTGGACATCGTTTCCCTACTTTCTGTTATTCTCTACTCTCTTGACTCTACCTTGTTTCGACGCGTATTGACACGGAGTTGAGACAGCGTGACAGCTCGAGCTTTCCCCCTCCTTTACGATGACAACTTGCGCGACCTAACCAGTGAGTTATTGGGTATTATTCCGGTGTATATGGTCCACTGCGGTGACGTGTGGTCTCCCCGGTACTGTACGCGTGAGATTTACGCGGGGGATGGTACGCCGAATCGGGGAATAATGACTCGTTGGCAGTTGGTGGGGCGCGATAGGTCGCCGCGGCCTGATAGTTCTTTTCGGTCCGAACCGCGTGGTGCTCGAGGGCGTAAAAATCGACAGCGTGAGCCCGAGGTACTGCAATCTGTAGCTTCGGTAACATATTCCGGTACGCGTGATGGACTTGTTCGTCGGAGGACCACGGGGGGTCTAACCGGTTAACTAACGCGCGTATGCAGGTGATATAATCGGCCACGGGTTCGCTCTCACCTTGGGTGCGGCGCAAAATTTCGTCCCGTAGTGCGAACTGGAAATCCGGGTCCACAAAACGCGATCTCCACGCGGCTTTAAATTCGTCCCACGAGTGCCAGTGGTGTCGTTCGAGGCGGAACCACTGTAACGCGATGCCGGTAAGAAAAAATGGTAAACACTTGATGATAGCAATGTCGTCGACGGGAAGGAGCTCGCGGCCTTCTGCGACGCGGACGAGGAACGCTTCGGCGTCCTCTCCCGGGGCGCCCGCGAATTTCAAGTTCCATTTCCGAATGGTGTTGTAGACAGCGGTCGCGGTACTAGGTGACAGCGGGGATGGAGAGTGGCGGGGGTTGACAGCTTCGAACGGCGGTACGCGGGGCGCGTGAATGGATGACGCGATGCCTGGTTCGAACCCTGCGAACGGATTCGTGGGTGGGGAGTACGCGTGCGGCTGGTCGAACGCCGAACCGATGGCTGCCGCTACCCCTGTGCCGGGTCGCGCGAGAGATAACGGTGGGGAGTGGGACTCTGAGTCCCCCCCTTCTGGCCCAGTCGGCTCCGGTGGGTCTCCCACCCCGCCGGCCAACGACTGTCCTGTCGGGTGTGAGGTCTCCATCGTACCCCGACCGAGCGACGCGTCCCGTAAGATTTCTAAATACGTTATTAAACGCCGCCGTAACGTGGGTGTCGTCCCTACCTCTGACAGCTCCCGCTTATTTATTTCGCGTAACAAACCACTACGATCGAGGGAGTATACCCACGCGGGTTCATTTGTATTGGTCGTCGACATCTCCCTGGCGCGTATTACCGACGCGCTCTAACGTGTTACCGTGGAAATTTTCTTCGACAGCTCGGGTGGCCTCGGATTATTTACGCCGCGATCCCGCTTGCGTGCTTGTCGTCTATTGCCCGATAGCCGTGGCGAATCTATTGTCAACGATGTTTACTCGCGGCTTAGCCCGTTCGTATTTTGCCGACCACAACACGGTTCGAACCCAAGTCTTCTTGGCTGTTGTTGTGAGCCCTATTGACGCTCTATCCCGATGACTTTCGGCTCGCGTTATTTCCAATAAATAAATCGTCGATCCCGTATCCGCGGTATGGCAGCTACGACGACGGGGACCGGGTATTTTTCCCGGAATCGTACGCGACGATATGACAGCGACTAAGACAATGGTAATTATTATTTTCCCCGGACGTATTTACGCGGTATGACAACAACTAAGAGGCTGGTGGTCGTTACTATTCTCGGAACGATCCCGAGTAGTATGACAACGACAACGCGAATATGGGTTGCCAAATTCACAAGCTTGCTCGTCGATCGTGCACTACTCTCTCCACACGTCGACTACCCGAAGGTATTGTGCGGGTTATTGCAGGGTATGATAGCTCGTAGGAATGACAACTTTCTGGACTCGACAGCACTCTTTCGTGGTATTTTCCGGCCGATGTACTATTTTTCTTTTCACTTTTCGCACTCTGTACACCCTGATAGCTCGCGGGTCACTGGGGTTCGCGCTACGCGGGCCCGCGGGCTCGCGTAACCGATAGGCTAGGTGGGGTTAAGAAGTTCTCCCACTTAAGCACTCTTCGCTGCTCCGCTATCCCAATTCTCCGATTTTCGTGCGTCTACTACAATCGCGACTATTTCAACTCGTTCTCGCTCGTACCCAATACCAATACTTTTTTTTTTTTTTTTCCACTTCAAACACAGACGAATGCCCACCGAACTAATTCTACGATTCATTCAATTTTTCACTCCTAAACCGAACTTAACCACGAACGAACGACCAACACTAATTCGTTACCCACAATAATTTCAAATATTAATTTTATGTCTCCCGATATTGCACGTTACTCTGTTTCGATAGCTGCTCAAAATTAACTAAATGACCGTGGGCCCCACGTTGGGCGCCATTTGTAACACCGGTTTTTACCCGGGTACCTTCGCCGCTCCTGTGCTGCGCGTGTTGGGCACCAGCCGCCTCAAGACGGCCCTGAAATTTATTCCCGGGGCGAACCGGGACCGACTAAGTTTCGCGGCAGCACGGAGCGATGCGGCGTAACGGTAGCTCAGCCCTACACGGGTAGAGGGGCGTAGGCCGATACGGTCCAAATAATGACAACAGCAAAATGATAGCAATTAATTTATTCTCGCGACCGGATAATCGTCCGGTCGTGACTAATGAGCGTTCCGAGCGACCGAATTACAACCTTTCTTAATACACGGGTCCAGCCCGGCCAAAATTTAGACAGCAATAATCGAACAAAAACTTCGGTCGTTCGTGGTACAATTCACATTCAATGCCGACAGTGTTACAATTTTCTACAATATCTCGAGAGGACCAAAATGACATACAACAACAGAAAGACGACAATTTACGGACTCGATTTCCCTCACAAATAACTGATCGGCAAAATTACAACACCCCTTAATACGCTACCCTATTCGCACTCCGTTCATTCACTCTATCCAACCAAAATCACAGTATAATTTTTATGCCATACTCTACTTCCATAGCTAACTAACTTTCTCATCAAATCTTCATTACAACCCTATCTAACTCACTATTCATCGATCTCACAATTTTCCCTACTCATCACACACGCAACATCTAACCTAACTTTCGCTCCGGAGTGGGCCCTTCTCGTCCGCACACTCACCTTCGACAGCACGCGATAAAGCGTATGATAACTGAATTTACGTAAGCCGAATGATAGCCCGTACCAACTCAAAGTGAGCGGTCTGGTCGACAACGTGGTAGCCGGCCGGCCACGAGGCCGGATCCGGTACGCGACAAACCGGAATGATAGCCGACGAAGTATTTACTCCGAGAATTCTGATAATTTGGTACGGATGATAGCTAACTTCAACTCTGAATCGATTTGCTTGGCGTAAGCACGGACTACTTTACTCACGACACACCGGACCTGGTCTCGCTGATGTCCGCTTCCTTTTCGGGAGGTATGATGGTAGTTCGCTGTGGTGGTCCACCACCGACGAAAGCTGGACGAGAAGAGGAGCGACTCGAGGCTCGCCGTGCGGGGCCTCGTCCGAGTGATCCCCACCCCAAGTCGCTGGCTCGGCCGAGACGTGCTCGCTCTCTCGGCGACGCTGAACGTTGGCTCGCTCCACGAATCCGCCACCGCTTCATAAGGTAAATGTCGACAACGCTGGTTTGCTCGGGATCCCGATCTCGTCCTTATCGACGGACGACTATGGATCCCGCAGCTGGGCGACAGCGTGGTAAATGCCCCTCAGGTGCTTGTCGACAACAATAAGATCTCGCCTCCGCCTGCGGTGTTCGACACCCGGCCCATGCTGCGTCCCCGCGATACAGCAGCGGAGAGACGACAGCATCCTGTCCTCGGGACTCCACCCGATGGTCGGTGGAGCGGAGGGTAGCAGGGGCGGCTCCGAGATATTTAATCCTCCCATCCGAACCGGGCAACGGGCCTTACGGCAAGCCCCGGTACCCGGGTGGCACGAGGCAGATGCGTGGACCCTCAATTTTGGCCCACCGCAGCTCCTTGCTCAAGGTCCGGATCTTCAGGGCGGGGGAATGCTCCGTCCTTGGATCCGACCGCTGATGGCATTCCCTCCATCAGACGGTAAGGCATTCTTCACACCGATCCCGGTCGCCTCACTTCCGGGGGGCTATGTCGTTCCTTGACGGGAGAAAGGAACGACGTAAGACAGCGGCTGTGGAACGAACCTCTCGAATCTCCGATGTAGGCGAGGACTCAGATCGGGTGCGCGTGGAATACAAAAATTTACGCCAAAATATAACGACAACTCTAACTGATAATCGGTTCTGAATAAATTTCTTTAATATTTCTAAGACTGCCGAAGGGAGGGTCGGCGGTGGACAGTTGACAGCGTGGGTTTGAGAGCGCTAAAGCGCAGTAACGGGGTGCCTCGAAAAGCACCACGTTACAGCATGTACGGATTTGATGAATTAAGGGGATTGCTGGACGAAATTGCTTGCTGGTGCCTAACATAATACGAATTCTGCCAATATAGTGAACTTGCCATAGAGCCCCGGCACCTACTGACCTGGGTGTGGAGAATCCCAGATATAAAATTCAATCGTTGTTGAACAGAAAAAAAATCCTTGTTTCAACTGCGATATTTTACTGTTCGAACGGCAACTGTTAATTCCGTATAAAATAAAAGAGACGGTGAACTAATCGATAAGCGATGGGCAATTTGATTCGAACAGCTTACGCCTTCACTGATAGTTCCGTTGACCACAAAGAAGATACTGTTATAACTGGATATGTTATATGTCCTAACTATAAGTGTTTGGTCCCTGATTGAATGCACTGTACCAACTGGTGATAGAACAAGCTATTCAAAGGTGATATATAAGGTTCTGTCAAGTTTATACATTACAGTGTAACGAATCTTCGTCGTTCGTTATTGAATATACTTTTTATATTTTAGGTATTTTTTAGGTATTTAGATTAGGTTCGGCCGGAGTAGCTTCGATTATGTGAATTATTAATTAAATAAACGTAGAAATAATGTTGATTCAATTTTAAATTTTTCTTTTAGATAATACGACGTGTTATTGTTATTTTAATTCTTTCATACGATAATTACATTCATTCTTATTTTCCATTTATTTCAATTCATCATTCATTCGCTAATTCACATCTATTTATCCTATTCACACCATCATATTCAATCTCATATTTAAGCGCACTCATTCCAATTAATTACTGATTAAATTATCGTGTCCTTATCGTTGTCGCCGGTTGTTATATTTTATAGCCAATCCTTTTACATATTGCGTTACCATCAGGGTCCGTATAAATTATATTTCCGCTATTCATTGTCCAAGGTCGTCGCACGTCAATCAAAACATTGTTCATTTGAAATCTTACATCGCATACATTTATTATTATTTTTCACAGGTTTATTATGTTTTCATTACAAGTTCACGTTCAGTTTAAGCATCATATTAATTCACGTTGTTCAATTATCATCTTTAGTTACATTATTCATTAGGGTAACATGGGGTTAAATCGCCAGCGGGTAAGATAACCATTTGACGCTCATATTTGACCGGAATAATAGAAAGAGTAGCCGTTTATAAGGTAAGTCGTGGTCGATAATGCGCAGCCTTTGTACTCTGTTGGACTGCCGCATCTGCATTTCTACAATTTTCATGGTGGCATTCTGAGCGATGTGAAAAAAAAAATTCTGGCTTTTGATGGCTGGTGAAAGTTGTGAAAATTGGGATTTAAAAAATTAGTCAAGTGTTTTTTTGAAGCAGCAATTCGTCACTAACCCGAATGTTAAAACGATTTTCCGATATTTGCATTTGTTTTCGGATCACTTGGCTTTTCGCGCAAAATAGTGTATGGGGTTAAATAACCAAGCAACCAGTGGGCAGCTGCACGAGCTGAGAAAAAATGTTGAAGGTGTTGGGCAAAAAATCACGAGCTGAAAAAGAAAAAGTTGCCCCTCGCCGCCCCAAGCGTGTTCGTCCCGAAAAAGTTGTTTACGTTGAAGACAGCGAGGACTATGACTATGGATTTATTACCCCTCCAGGTGGGGTAAAAAAACCACTTTGCACATTTTTTTCAAACGACCGCGCTAAATAATAAGTTTAAGTTACATCAAACTTGTTAAGACAAATTCTGTAGCCAAGGGTTTATACTTTCAGAAAAAAAATCATGTTCGAGAATATTTTAATAAATGCAGGTTCTACAGCGTAAAAAGTAAAAAAATGGCGATTTAACCCCATCTTACCGTATTTATTCATTTCATTGTTACTTTTACGATTATATTAATCCACTTAGTTCGATTATCCTCTTCAGTTCCCAGTGTTCATTGTCCTTGGTGATCTCGCGGCGTTTCCACAAATTAATCCATTCAATTTCCGTTTAAATTTCATTTATTATTTCGATACTTTTATTTCGATCACTGATATAAGAGTGGAATATTTCGTATAGGCAGTACTTTTTCGGGGCAACGTGTCTGCTCCAGACGACACGCGCCGACCGACTCCTCGAAGCTTCTCTTCTTATATTTAGCGATACGCGAGATCACGCCATCGGAATCGAGTTGTTATTGGCCCAAATTTCGATGGCGTGATCCTTCTCCTAGGCGCTGACCACGCAAGCCAGGAGGGGATCGCGGCTGTTACAACTAGTTACAACATCTTAATGTAAAATACATTGTTTGATGACTCCATATTAAGTTATTCACCCTTATTCGAGAAATAACCTTAGTTCAGTAGGTATGGCTTGTCGGCTATGTGAGATGAATGAATTATGTTTTTTGGTTTTCGACTCTAAAGAATGAGATATCCTTCAGGCCTCTTTAGCATTTTATTTCATTATTATTCAATGCATTAGACTGTTCGGTCTTTTTGAATGTAATGATTCCACGCGTTTCCTAGCGTTAGCCGAGTTATTATATGAAAACGCTTAATTTACTCTACTTTATCGTTTCGTTAGCAGCCGTTTTCACGAAAGAACAATATTTACAGCCTCATGGTGGTGACCAATGTTTAGTGCTTCCTAACTATATCTTTCTCGACATGTGCAATTTTTTGTGAAATTATAATGAGTTATCAAGTACAGCGAAAGGCAATATTATCATGTAACCGTTCATATCTTATCGTGCAAATGAGGACATTGAACGAAGCGTATATTCCCCCCTGTATATTGGGTGCAAATATTTACTTAAGGGCTTCCATGGGGTTAGAAGTTGAAAAAAAATCTATTAAAAATGTTCGTGATC
The DNA here is from genome assembly GCA_963971145.1 of Sussaba pulchella. Classification (NCBI taxonomy): domain Eukaryota; kingdom Metazoa; phylum Arthropoda; class Insecta; order Hymenoptera; family Ichneumonidae; genus Sussaba; species Sussaba pulchella. The sequence goes on along the minus strand of OZ020165.1, from coordinate 5,405,047 downwards.
CTAACTGTATCATCAAGAACATTTTTCCAAGGTTTTGAGTCAATCGGAGTGAGACTCTAGGAGAGAGAGAGAGAACCCTTGCGAAATTGCTCTCATTAGGCTTTTTTGGCCGGGAGCGTCACAAGTATATCGAATTTTTCAAAACTCTATGTATGAAGTCGGTGGAAACGATATATTGTTAAGCAAATTAACTTTTTTTTTTAACTCCCGACCGCTGAAGTTGTCTTGCATAATAAATGAGGTTATATAAAAATTTAAAAAGGATGGAATAACTCTCGACATCGTGTTCGTACAATAATAATTCGAATTATGATCGTTTATATATTCTTCATGATTCTTTTTGAGCCTTTATTTCGGTCGGGAGACGTTATTGATTTAACAGTGATATGATCTGCAATATAAGGGTCTGACGAGACGGTAGGAGACGTCTCCCGACTGAATTGAAGGCTTCATAAGAATCATGAAAAATATATAAACGTGAACGGTGATAATTAGAATTATTAATGAACTAACGTAATGTCGAGGATTATTTCATCCTTTCGAAATTTTGCATCCAAGCTCATTCATTATGCAAGAAAACTTCAGCCGTCGGGAGTTTTTTGAAAAATTGCGAATTTGCTTAGTTTCACAGTTTCTAGAGAAAATTATTTGCATGAGGTCAAACCCGCAGCCATGCCCGATTCGTTGCGAGTCTTACCATTCGGCAATTTATGCATAGGAACAAAAATAAAAAAAATCCTTACGGTGGGAAAGAATATAAAGAATTGGAACAGAGTCTCAGTGGGAGGAGTAATATTCTAATTAAACGGTTTTGCATCAATATATTTAAAAACTAAAAAATTGAGTCCAAAAAATATATTCATAAATACATTTATCAGGCTCTGCGGGGAACAAATATACATTGGTAAATACAGGGAAGAAAAAAAAATCATTGCAACCGTTAGATGTGGAATTAAAACCGAGTCTGGGGAATTCTGAAAATAAGCACAGCGAACGTTATACAGAGGAATTGTGAAAATAAATACAGCGAGAAAACAAATAATTTCAAGCGTGAGATGTGGAATTAAGATCGGATCCGATGAATTCTTAAAATGGAATCAGTACAGGGAATTGGGTGGGGGTCAAATTTTTGAATGGAATAAATGTAGAACGGCCGGTATTTCGAAACAGAAATAGTCGAACATCCAAATTAAGAAGAGTCATTTATTTGAACGTCTTTAAAGTCGAAAATAAAAATCACGAACATCGAAATTTCGAAGCAAAATTCATATCGAAAAAAAAAAATTCGAGTGTGCACAATCGCGAGAGGCGATATTTCGAATGAACTTGAATATCGAACACGTTTCGGTCGAGTTTTCATGGATAAATTAGTAAATATTAAGACCGTTCATAATTTCGAATTTCATATAGCGACAGACTAACTAAACGAGTAATCAAAGTGGCGAGAGGCAAGAAAGTCGAACGGCCGAAATGTCGAACACTTCGCCCGCCAGATTGTTTCCGAATTGAACCAATAGGTGACGCTAGAAGTCGCTAGTTGAGCAAACTCGATGGGGCCTTCGATTCGTCATCTCAATGTTCGACATTTTGATGTTTGACATTTACGTGTTCGACATTTTTTTGTTTAACATTCTGCCGCTTCGAAATTTCAATTCTCGCCAAATGCTTTTTCGTCATGTTGGGTATTCGAAATATTAGCTGTTCATAATTATTTAGCTCGAAAATATCAACTTTTTTTATTATTCAAATCTATATTATATTTTTTGAAAATACAGATCTTCCAAACGAATAATTCCGAATGAAGGTCCACTCGAATAAAGATGCTTCGATATGAAAAAGATTCGACGGCATCGTGTGTCAAAAAAGAAAATTTCAAATAACGAATCTTTTGGTGTTTCATATTTCGGTTCTTTTTTTTTCGAAATACCGGCCGTTCTACATTTATTCCATTCAAAATGATGACCCCCACCCAGGGAATTGAATTATAAAACCCACGTCGCTCGTTGAAAAAAACTCGACAATGGAATTAGAATGGCGATTTTTCCTATAACCTCCATGTTCTCTGTGCAGCAAACGTAATATGAAATAAATTTAAAAAATTTTTTAAAACTCCCAGCTGGAGTAAAAATCGAACACAAAAAAAATTAGAACGAAAAAAAAGTAATCTGACAGAAAGCATGAATGAAATTCATGAATCTGAAAAGAATACGACAAATTAATAAATTCAAGATGGACAAAACAAATTAGTAAATTTAAAAGAATGAAATAAATAAATAAATTGAAAACGGATGAAATAATTCGAGAAGTCATCTCAGTTCATTCATAGTTTGAATTATGATCGTTCGTGTGCACATTTGCTCAAGTGCGGAGGATTACGGAGGAAGCACTTTGCGAGTTTCCACTTGTTTTTTTATTGTTGCGGTCTTGTTATCACCTCAAACCTGCTGCGAACGCCTTTATTTTATGTCCCAGCATTACGTCAATGCTGACCGTATCACTCTTGAACGTGGCAAATGCTTTTTTTAGTGTCCAAACTAATCCTCCGACGTGGACGTGTGTCCACGAAGCTTCCATTTGTCGTGCTATTTCCACAAACCGACACTCGCCCCGCCTGGAAGATTAGCAAGACAATCGCGAAAAAATTGGAGCCTATTTTGAGTAAGAAAAGGGTTTGGAAAAATATGTGTGCATTGATGTGGAAACGTCGTAAAAATCGTAACCCCCATTTCACTTGGAATATCTCATATATGTACGAACATATGATTTGATTGAAAATACCAACGCTTCTCAAATCTTTGTATGAAAAGCATCTTCGTACTTTTCGTATATTTTTGGAAAAATTGAATGTCCTACAAATTCGATCCCTCTATTCGATCTTCACCAAATTTCATACATAATACAGTCAAATAATGTTCCATACCTATAGCGAGTTTCGACTAAATCTGTTGAGAGCTAGAAGGAAACATTAATTTTTCGAAAAATTTAAAATCCTCTAGAATCTGAAACCCTGGATGGATTTGGGCAAAATGCAATACCAACCAAGTTTCCCCCATTTTACTTGGAATATCTTATACATGTACAAATATATGTAGGAATAACCCTTGTATCTGTTATAACAAGTCCTTCTGTTTTCGGGTCAGTGGAGGAATGAATGAAAGGGACGCTCACTTGATCAGAATATAGTTTAATGATAAAAGTTACAAGAAAAACCGCTTTGACATATATTAGTCGTACATCGTTCGAGGCACACGCTTCCCTATTCCCATACCGTCTCACGCTCGCTCGCGCTCGACGCAGCTCACCCATACCACGCACATACAAGTCCGCTCGCGAAACATATGCACGCCGAAATAATATCGCCCGACATATATAATTTATTTAAAAGAACCAACGCTGTTCAAATATTTGTATGAAAAGTATCTTCGTCCCTGGATATTTCCCGACTTGCGTTATCCGTCGTGACTTTTCGTCGATGAAGCCAGAAGTCTTATCGGCAAAAACAACCTATCGTGCCGCGAATTGCGGTTTATGAGAATTTTATGGCGTCGCTTCTGTGACATTTTCATTGTTTTTTCTATTATTGCGGTTTTGTTATCACCTCACACCTGCCACGAAGACCTATATTTTATATCAAAGAATTACGACAATGTCTCGCATATCACCATTAAACGTAGCCGATGCGTGTTCAAACCGAGGTTTCGACGTCGTCGTGCGTCCATGAACCTTCAATATGTCGTGCTATTTTTACAATTCCACACTTACCCCGCCTCGAAGATTAGCGAGACAATATTCAAATAATTTGAGTCTATTTCGCGTCCGAAAAGGGTTCAATTAGAAAAAAAAAATGCAATGATGTGATAACGTAAGGAAAATCATTTCCCCCATTTCAGTTGGAATAATCGTATATGTACAAATATATGGTTTATTTGAAGGAACCAACGGTGTTCAAGTTTCCGTACAAAAATATCTTTGTGATGGGACATTTCTAAACTTGCGTTATTCGTCGTACCCTTTTGTTGACGAAAGCAGGACCTAAATCGGGATCAATACGTATCGTGCCGGAAGAGGCCCATGATAATTATATAGCATCGCTTTAGTTACATTTTTATTGCTTCTTTACGGTTGCGGACTTGTTATCACCTCCCACCTGCTACGAATGCGTTCATTTTATGCCCCAGCATTACGTCAATGCGGACCGTATCAATTTTGAACGTGGCCAATGCGTTTTTTAGTGTTCAAACCAAGGTTCCGACGTCGTCGTGCGCCTAAAAGCTATCCATATGGTGCTATTTCCACAATCCGACCTTTGCGCCACCTTGATGATTTGGAAAAATAAAGTCAAGTAAAATGGCTTCCCGATGTCATTTCAGTCTTTATTTTTTTTCGGTGCTGCTACCTCATAGTTGAAAAGTAAATAAAAAATGTGAAATAAACGAATTAATTTTATTTTAACTATATATCCTTTAAAATAATTTTTGAAATTTACTTTATTTTCAGCCCGTCCAGGGGTATGTGAACCCTTAAACGAAGAAACTTTGCATTTTTTTTTCACCGCACAGTGAGGGGATAAGCAAATTTGGATCTTCAAGTACTCTATGATAACTTCCAATAGTGGTTTTCTTGCTTGCCACGTACATTATAAGAATTTCGTATGCGTATCCACTGAAACCCATTATCATAACTATTATTCGTTTTGCCGTGTTTGTATGATGACGTCGACAACCCTTCCTCGTTCCTCTCCCAATCTTCCTTTGCCTTACTTTCCTCATATTTTCGTGGGCTTCTCGATTCTTCAAAATACTATAAAGGCGTCCAGGTTGTGTCGTTATGGTCTATCGACTAGAGTTTGTTAACGAGTGTGGTTGCCTCTACAGAAATTTTGTTTCTTCAATTTTTACCACGCTGAGACTGGTTTCGGATCCAGGAGTGCAATCAAAATGAGTATCCGTGAGTAAGAAATGATTCATCACAGTTTCATAACATCCTACGTTACGTGCACTTGTGTGCAACGATCTCGGCACCATTTTTATTTACCGATGAGACTTAAGGTTTTGGTTGTCATTGCGTGGATTTTTGCGTTCCATTGTTGTCCAATGTTTCCTCGAGTGAAATTCGGCTGTCGTCTTCCGGTAGTTATATCGAAGAATGTTTGACAGACCGAATCCGTCCAGGCTCGAGTTGCGATGCAATCGTATGTCGTCACCAAATGGTGTATATAAGTGTAAGAATGTGAGCAATTGTTATTGAGCACATCTCAAATCCACATAGCTCGCAGTTATGTAAAATTTAATTATTGGACGATTCTTTTTCAACTGGGCGACTTTTTTTTTTCAACCCCCAATTTTTTTCATAATCTGCCACTTCGAAATATTGGTCAAAAGAAACGTCTTTGATTTTTTTTAGATTTTTTTAGGCGTTCAAGATTTTTAATTTTTCATTACGAACACTGTACCTCAAAAAATATTCATCGGACAAAAAAAAACATAAGGATTAAAACTTTTTTATTTTTTCCGCTTTATCGAAAAAAATTGAAATAATAATTTTTTTGGATTGAGAAAATTAAAATTTGGCAAACAAATGAGAAAAACATCTTTTCTAACCAAATAACTCACCTTCGATTTCGGTACAAATTTTACAGGATGTCTGTCATTTGGTGAAGTGTGTGCGTGAATTTTCCCAGAATGGTATCTGCAATGGTTACGGTGAAAAAAAAAAAAATAAAAACTCGGCGAAATCTCATAGATCTCATAAATCATGAATCATTTCGTAGGGTTTTTATTTTTTTTTATCGTAACCATTGCAGGTACCATTCTGGAAAAATTCGCGCACACACTTTACCAAATGACAGACATCCTGTAAAATTTGTAACGAAATCGAAGGTGTGTTATTTGGTTAGAAAAGATGTTTTTCTCATTTATTTGCCAAATTTTAAGTTTCTCAATCCAAAAAAATTATTATTTCAATTTTTTTCGATAAAGCGGAAAAAATAAAAAAGTTTTTATCCTTATGTTTTTTTTTGTCCGATGAATATTTTTTGAGGTACAGTGTTCGTAATGAAAAATTAAAAATCCTGAACGCCTAAAAAAATCTAAAAAAAATCAAAGACGTTCCTTTTGACCAATATTTCAAAGTGGCAGATTATGAAAAAAATTGGGGGTTGAAAAAAAAAGTGGCGCAGTTGAAAAAGAATCGTCCTATTATGAGTCAAAGTCGCAGGGGTTCGCTGCAGAGACTGAAAAAAAAACTATAATTTGTTTAATTATTCACCAAAAATGAACAATAATCGAGTAAGACGAAAGAGAAAGACTAGCGGAAAAATCTTTTCGACTATAAACGAGAAGCCGAATTAGCATGGAAAAAAAATATTAACATCACAGAAACTGGATTTGTATCCAGTACTGTATGGATGATCTTTCGTTGACGTTTCCCATCAGGATTCCATACAAGCGACAAATGTGTAAGACTTTTGTGTCTCATCAGACTAGATTACGTCAGTGGATATATTCTAAATATTATACCGAATAATCCTAACTTTTAATTGATGTCGATCCAGGAGACTAAGCAAGGGAACTCAGATATTCTTAAATCGGCAGAGATTCAAAATTTACCAACTTGCGAGTGTCAAATTGCGCCTCGTTCTCGATACAATATTCGGTTCCTCCTGCCAATTTTCCCAGATTGTTATGCATAGTACCTTTAAAATTGGGATTCCTACACCTGCGGTGTATAGTGGTGCAATTGGTCGTAGGTGTCGTGGTCTGGAGCAATAACGTATATTTTTTGAAAAATTGAAAGTTCTATAAATTCGATCCCTCCATTCGATCTTCACCAAATTTCATACATAGTACAGTCAAATAATGTTCCATACCTATAGCGAGTTTTGTTATCAGCTCACACCTGTCACGAAGACCTATGTATTATTTCAAAAAATTACGACAATGTCTCGCATATCACCATTAAACGTAGCCGATGCGTGTTCAAACCGAGGTTTCGACGTCGTCGTGCGTCGTTTCGACGTCGTCGTGCGTCCATAAACCTTCAATATGTGGTGCTATTTTTACAATTCCACACCTACCCCGCCTCGAAGATTAGCGAGACAATATTCAAATAATTTGAGTCTATTTCGCGTCCGAAAAGGGTTCAAATAGAAAAAAAAAGTGCAATGATGTGATAACGTAAGGAAAATCGTTTCCCCCATTTCAGTCGGAATAATCGTATATATACAAATATATGGCTTATTTGAAGGAACCAACGGTGTTCAAATTTCCGTACAAAAATATCTTTGTGATGGGACATTTCTAAACTTGCGTTATTCGTCGTACCCTTTTGTTGACAAAAGCAGGACCTAAATCGGGATCAATACGTATCGTGCCGGAAGAGGCCCATGATAATTATATAGCATCGCTTTAGTTACATTTTTATTGCTTCTTTACGGTTGCGTTCTTGTTATCACCTCACACCTGCTACAAATGCCTTCATTTTATGCCCCAGCATTACGTCAATGCGGACCGTATCAATTTTGATCGTGGCCAATGCGTTTTTTAGTGTTCAAACCGAGGTTACGACGTCGTCGTGCGGCCAAAATAACCTATCGTGCCGCAAATTCCGGTTTATGAGAATTTTATGGCGTCGCTTCTGTGACATTTTCATTGTTTTCTTATTGTTGCGGTTTTGTTATCACCTCACACCTGTCACGAAGACCTTTATTTTATTTCTAAAAATTACGACAACGTCTCGCATACCACCATTAAACGTGGCCGATGCGTTTTTTAGTATTCTAACCGGGGTTTCGACGTCGTCATGCGTCCATAAACTTTTCATATGTTGTGCTATTTTCCCAGTCCCACGCAAGCACGCACGCACACACACGTATACATCCTAAGATTTTCTCTAAATGCGTTTTCTCGACGTTTTAGCACATTCTGAACATAATGACCTAAAAATCTTCGAAAGAAAATGTTTCACCATAACATAGCTTCCTCTATGAGGAAGCAAAAATGGGTTTTTTTAAAACAAATCTACGAAGGGAATGGTTCGATTAAAACGTCACTTTGTCAATGTATAAATTATCGGAGAACAGGTTTTACATGTTTTTGTTTTAATCCACATCACGCACTTATGGTGGTGGAAAACTGATAACCCTCGAACCTAATAACGAGCCTAATAACTTTTCGATGCCAGCATAATCGGTAATTTCATTTGTAGAATTTAGCTGATTTTGGGTCCCCAGAGTACACTTGTGCTTTGGGCTTAACAAAAGTGGACGGACGGCGTACATTCGTATTTCGTACTCCCACGTTTGCCAAGTCCAAGGTACATTTGTACTTTGAACTTCGATACGCCTTAAGTACTAATTTAGCCATCACCGGTCGGGACTTGAAAAAATTACCTTACATATCTATTCGAACTAATGTAAGGTTAAACTTGAACTGACATACTTGCGCTAATTCCGGCAGTTCAATTACTCGGCGTGATTGCGTGGCACGTGGCAAACTTCGACCTTGCAACAGGTATCCCAATCAAAGTTCCAGATAGCAAGAATATAGAGAACATCAATTTATTCGGCCTGGAGTCCTTCATGGTAATCAATAGATCGGCTTGTTTTTCCTAAAAAAGACCAAAAAAGCATAGATAAATAAGAATACAACATTCTATGCTCTTACGTTTCAAAGGCTATTTATGGGGATCGAACCAGCAATCTCATTTACTCGCCGGTCGGTGCTGCAGAGGCTCTGTTCATGTTAGATATGGCCGCCCAAGAGGAATCCGGCATTCAAATTCGGAAGGGTACTCATCTACACCGTCGAACAACGGCAAAGGAAATGAGCAACTTTGTACGGGGTCTGAACGTGAGTTTGTATTGGAGCAACTGAAAACACTGGAAAACAATAACGAGATATTAATGTAAGACGTCGTTTTATCGCATTATTTACAGAACGCCGAGGAGTATGAGCTGTATACGGCGAGCGGAATGTTTCATGACCAGCATCTTGATCTACTTAAATACCTTGCCGATATTAATGAAGATATCTTCAACGCGTCATCCACGGTAGTAGACTTTGCTCATCCCGAAGAAACTTCTAGGACCATAAACGAGTGGTGCGCGAAAGAGACAAACCAACATATTGAGAAAATCTTCAATCCCGGTAAATAGGCTCTCGTGCCACTTACGTCGCTCTTTAATTCTATCGAGAACATAACGTGACACTCTGATCACAATGTCGGGCTTATTTCACCGATGCTTTTATCAAAAAATTATTGGGGAAAATATAAATCGTGCCAAAAATTGCGGTTTATGAGAATTTCATGGCGTCGATTCTGTTATATTTTTATTGTTTTTTTTATTGTTGCGGTCTTGTTATCACCTCACACCTGCCACGAAGACCTATATTTTATTTCTCAACATTATGAAAATGCCTGGCATATCACCATTCAACATAGCCGATGCGTTTTTTAGTGTTCGAATGAAGGTTTCGACGTCGTCGGACCTTTCTCATGTGCTACTTCCACAATTCCACAATTACCCCGCTTCCAAGATTAGCACGACAGTATTCAAATAATTTAAGTCTATTTGCAGTCCGGAAAGGGTTTGAATAGAAAAAAAAGTGCAATGATGTGAAAACGGAAGGAAAATCATTTCCCTCATTTCACTATGATTATATCGTATATGTATGAATATATCTTTCATTTAAACGAACTAACGTTGTTCAAATTTCCGTATGAAAAGTATTTTCGTGCTTGGACATTTCCAAACTTGGGTTATCCGTCGTAACTTTCCGCTGCGGACAGCAGGACCCGGATCGGGAACAATACTCTTCGTGTTGGAACATGCTACCTATAAGAATTATACAGTAATATGGAAAACGAATGAGAAAAAAGGTTGTATTTTTTTATGCTTCGGGAGAACCGGAACAGTACCATATGATCATATGATAGAGCAATCCAATTAAACTTTTTCGAGCGACGAAAGCTTTTTTTTTTCTTTATTTTCTTTCGCTTTTTATACAATTTGGTTTATTATTTTGTCGCAAAAGAATTATATTCTCAGTACGACGTTTCGAATTTTCCTTTTCTCACATTAGGTAGGAATTTTTTAATAAGTGATTGTATTTTAAACATTACGGAGCAGGTCGGAGAGATCGTTGCCAGAACTCCATCGAAATGTTATGGTACATGCCGTAACCCCGATATTCGTACTCGATTCTTAGTCTTCTCGCCAACCGTGTCTCACGCGTATTAATTTATTTTATTTTCTTAAACACAGAAAATATCGAAAATACGACAAAACTCCTTGTCACGAACGCCGTCTACTACAAGAACAAGTGGGCATTCCGATTCGACGCAAACAAAACAACGAATATGGATTTCTTCGTCAATGGAACAAAGGCTGAGCCGGTAAAAACTATGTACACTAACGGGACGTTCTGCGCGGCGTACTTACGTGGACAAGGGGCGACTCTCATCAAACTTCCGCACGCGGTGAGTCCGGAGTTGAAAAAAAGAGCCAAACGAAAAATCATAACGCGGCGGGTAACGCGCGTTTAATTTTATAGAATTGTCGATCGGGTTTATTCCTATAGCTCCCGCCGATTGGTGTCAGACGGGTCAAGTTCGTTGTATTTTAACTTGCGACTAAAATGTATTATTTCAAGCTGAGAACATAACTTTATACTTTTTTGTAGGCTACCGATCAAGCATCCAAGGATGCTGTGACAATGTACATTATTCTTCCGGATAGGAAAAACGGTCTTGATGGATTGATGGCAAAGTTGAATGAAATAGATCCGAATGCTTATGCTGATGGATGCCGTGAGTTGAAGATTGAAGTGTTTCTGCCGATATTCAATTTCGAGAGCACGATCTATCTTCGAACACCTCTTGAAGACGTGAGTAAAATATCAATATTCATCCATTTTTTTATCCCAACGTTTAAGCTAGCCAAAAGATTTCCAACGTTACTGCGAAATACGTATTCTTATATTTTGAACTTCCCGTTTCTTTAGGCAAGTTATTATAATGACCCTGAAAATAGAAAATCAGTTCGTTGATGAATGTTCACGCTTCAAGCTCATTGGAGTCGTTTACCTATTTTAAGTAAAATGTGCGTATGGGGTATTCCTGGGAATTTCGGCAACTTCGGACAGTTGGGTCGAAATTTTTGCCCCCCAATTTTTTTCATTAATATGTGTTCAAAATAAAGAGACACCTATTTCGGCGTTTTTTATTTTGAGCCCCCACTTTTGAAATACGGTCAAATGAAGTTTTTGAAGTATTGACCACATTCGGTCATTCAAATCGATATATCTCAGCAACGGTTAGTGATAACTCAAATAACGACAGGTATTTTTTTTTCGTTTTTAAACGCTTTATACATTGAAAACATTGACGATTATGTTGCACAAATTCAACAATTATTTATAAACAATTGAAAATTAAAAATGAAATACAACAAAAAATGTACCCTTCATTTTTGAAATGTATTTTTTTTTAAATTCCTTGAACAAAAACGAAAATTTAGCCACCTTGAACTTTTTGGGCCGACGCTTCGTTCGGGAGTTATAGATTTTTTTGTCACAAAAAACCCGTAAATGTTTACCCGGTTGTTAAGAATAAAAGCTATAACTTTCGAACGAAACGTCGGCCCAAGTCCGGCCGGGTCTCAAAATTTTTCTTTTCGTCCAAGGAATTTGAAAAAAAATCAATTTCAATAATTAAGGGTACTTTTTTTTCATGCAAATTTTTACTCATAAAATACGTAAATTTACGGGTTTTTTGTGACAAAAAAATCTATAACTTCCGAACGAAGCGTCGGCCCAAAAAGTTCAAGGTGGCTAAATTTTTGTTTTTGTTCAAGGAATTTGAAAAAAAATACATTTCAAAAATTAAGGGTACATTTTTTGTTGTATTTCATTTTTAATTTTCAATTGTTTATAAATAATTGTTGAATTTCTGCAACATAATCGTCAATGTTTTCAATGTATAAAGCGTTCAAAAACGAAAAAAAAATACCTGTGGTTTTTTGAGTTATCACTAACCGTTGCTGAGATATATCGATTTGAATGACCGAATGTGGTCAATACTTCAAAAACTTCATTTGACTGTATTTCAAAAGTGGGGGCTCAAAATGAAAAACGCCGAAATAGGTGTCTCTTTATTTTGAACACATATTAATGAAAAAAATTGGGGGGCAAAAATTTCGACCCAACTGTCCGAAGTTGCCGAAATTCCCAGGAATACCCCGTATATATTAGACTGTGTCAAAAAAACAATTTTTTTTTTTTTCTTGGATTGCACGGCCGTTATAGCTAGTGTTTGGCCTAAATAAAATTCTCGTGAAGCGCCCACTCGAAAATGTTTTTTTTGGCCCGTCGCAAAGGGGGGTCCCCTTTCCCCTTTAAATAACATAGGAAAAATACATTTCTCGCTTCTTTTATTCCCTGGGCCCATAAAAACCACTGGAATTGAGTCCGCTGCATACCATTCTCTATCGAATTGAATTTCCTTCAAAAGGTATTGGAGCCTTAAGTCAACAAATTCAATATCTCTAAGACATACAGGCATTTGAAACCGATTTTCGACTCGACAGACTCCGCTCTGTTTCCGCGCCAACGTTCAAAATTACCATCTAACCAACATCGCCGAGCAGTTATCGCAACATTTTTTTTGTCCGACCTATCAGTTTTATTTGTTAATATATTTTATTCGAACAGTGATATACTTAGACATTTAATTTTGAAATATAAAGACAGGAGAAACATCTACGTTAGTTATAATTTCATTCGGTCCATCCGACCTCGTACTTACATCCCATCACTCATACGTCCATACAACTCTCCAGCTCTCATACATTCACTCTTTATAAAAATTGATTTTCGGTGTGACAATAGAATATTAGAACGGACTCGACTTATCTTTCAATGCGTGAAATCGGTGGGTCTTGAAATCGTTGGCTCTCTCCCCCTGGGTTGGATATCTTCTCGGTTCGATGTTCGTTTGTGAGGTTATTCTGTCTGGCCACGTGATAGAGTTCAGATTCCGTGGAGACGAGTGAACATAAACCAGTGTTCTCGACGGAGTTCCAGGGAGAAGAGAGGCCGAGTAATTCGGCGAGCCCGGTACCTGTACAGCGTAATTAGAGGGGGCCAACCGAGATGCGTGATATTGGTGCGCCAATATTCCTTCGCGCAATGTAGGTGTCTCTCGCTGAGACGGCGGGAGACTTTAAAATCCTACAGGCGGTCTTACAGACCCCTCTTGAAAACGCGCCGTTTCACGCATGTGCGACGGGACGAGAAAATTCTTTTCTACCCGCTACCGCCGCAAATGTCGGGCATGGATGATGTGACGTCAATATTGTTCCTCAACGACTTACACGTTGTTTTTTCATGTGAAATATCATTTGTTCTATGAAAGTTCTAGAATTCCTACAACAACTCTTGTATCGAAAAGTGGAAATATATTTTCATTAATGAAAGGTGCTATTCATTCAAAGTAATGATTTTCTACGTCAATTCTATGATGTCTAAATTTTAATAATCAATCATTATTACCGAATAGGTGAAAAATAATTTTCTTTTCTCATATAATGAACTTCCGGGGACTGTGAATTGTAAATGTTTGGATTAAGGCTATTTTCACTGGATACCTTTTTTGTAGAAAATTCAATTGTCTCTAAAATGTATCTGTACATTTTCCGTGTAGAACGAAGAATTTGGCTGTGAAACTCGTTTGAAGACGAATTTTTGTCGAAAATCGGTTTCAAATGCCTGTATGTCTTAGAGATATTTAGTTTTTTGACTTAAGGCTCGAATACTTTTTGAAGGAAATTCAATTCCCTAGAGAATGGTATGCGGCGGACTCAGTTCCAGTGGTTTTTATGGGCCCCGGGAATAAAAGAAGCGAGAAATGTTTTTTCCCTATGTTATTTACAGGGTAAAGAGGACCCTACAAAACCCTACAAGACCCTTACAAAAAATTGGGACCAAGAAAAAAAATATTCTTTTTCAGATATGAAGTTTTTTGTGTTTTTTTGCCTCAAATCATAAGAAAACATTTTTGATACTGAGGTCTCATAATTTTATCTGAAAGAACAGGAAAATTCCGTTCCGAAACATTCGTAACAACATCAATTTAATTCAGAAATAAAGACTCGCCACGCCTCGAAACCTTCGAAAGTAGTAAAAATACCAATTACAGAAGTATAGTGAGAAATAAACCCAAAGGCCTAAGATTTGGAGTCAACCACTTTTTCTCGTCATACTTCAACTCCTTTCAATTTCGAGAGAATAAAAAAACATCGATTGAAAAGGGGGTTCGGTTCGTATGGAATACCCCATATGTATTAGAGTGGTCCTTATATTGCCTTTGGACGAATTTTGACCCGCTCCCCCACCAGATTGGCTCCAAATAATTTAAAAAAAAGTTCCCTAAATTGGCAGCCCGCCATCTTTAAAACCGGCCATTACCAGCAGGGGTCATTTTTCCCCTTTAAAATACACAGGATTTTTCGATTCTCTAGTAACATGCCTATTCGAGTCGCTTGAAATCATCTTAAAAATCCAATCTCAATCTCAATGAGCCCATGGCACCTTTGTGCATGAAAAAAAAAAATCTTACGGTTTGATTTTGAAATAGGTACGGGTCGTTCCACGCCGATATATAAACATGTTTTTTGGTTTTTCTTTATTCCCGGATAATTTTGTCAGAAAATTTTTTAGATTTGAAATATCAATCTTAAAATTCAAAATACTGATCTTGAAAGCCATATTCGTCATTCCGACTCAATTTGTTTTTTTTTCTTCTTTCGTTTTTCCTCCAGTTGCCGAATAATTTCATCAAAAGAGAGTTCAAAATATCCGATCTCATTCTAAAGATTAAAAATACCGGTCTTGAAATTAATATGGCCCATTCCAACTAGAAACATCCTTTATTTTCCGTTAAAATTTAATTTTCCAAAATAAATAGTGTTTCGAGTTGGAATAGCCCATATTAATTTCAAGACCAGTATTTTCAATTCTCAAAATAAGATCGGATATTCTGAACTTTTTGTTGATAAAATTATTCGGCAACTAGAGGAAAAACGAAAGAAGAAAAAAAACAAATTGAGTCAGAATGACCAATATGGCGTTCAAGATCGGTATTCTGAATTGTAGGATTGATACCTCAAATCTAAAAAAATTTCTGACAAAATTATCCGGGAATTAAAAAAACCCGAAAAATATTTTTATATTTCGGCGTGGAACGACCCATAACCATTTCAAAATCGAACCGGAAGATTTTTTTTTTCATGTACAAAGGTGCCACGGACTCATTGAGATAGTTCTTGGATTTTTAAGATGATTTCAAGAGACCGGAATAGGGATATTACTAGAGAGTCGGTAAATCCTGGGTATTTTAAAGGGGAAAAATTACCCCTGCTGGTAATGGCCGGTTTTAAAGATGGCGGGCTGCTAATTTAGGGAACTTTTTTTTTTAATTATTTGGAGCCAATCTGAGAGGGGAGCGGGTCAAAATTCGTCCGAAGCCATCATAAGGACCACTCTAATATGTATCTATATATATATATGGGGCAGGCCACGCCAACTCAGCCAGCTGACAACCTTCTATCCTCCGATCAGGTCGATAATTTTTTTTTAGTATCTTTAGGGTCCTACGACTTTACTAATTTTTTTTCAGATTTTTTAGACCTCCCCTTCCCCTCACCCCACCCGATATACAGAAATAGGGCAACCCACGCTATTTCAGATGACTAATTCCCCGATGCGGTCGATGATTTCTTTTAAGTATCTTACGGATCCTACGACCTCACTAATTTTTTTAAAGATTTTTTCGACTCCCCCTTCCCCTCACCCCGACCCCCCCCAATTTTTTTATCAAGAGGGAACGGCTATTTCGCCATTTTTCAATTGAATGAAATTTTTTTCCCAGATACCTTATCGAAATTGAAGAATTTTTTTCATAAAATTGAAGTGGAACTATTGTTTCTAATATTTTATTTTAACTTTTTTTCAATTTTGAAAAATTCCACTTTTTCCGAAATTTTAATATATGATCATGGTTTTCTATTTAAAAAAAAAAAATATGAAATCTCTTTTGCAAGAAATCGATATTCCGATTATTTTCTATAGAACATCCATTTTCCCCCCCGTGAGACGAGCTAACCCTGTCATTCTGATTTCTAATCGGAATATCTTCTAACGGAATCGAAATATTGATTTTTCGCAGGAGAGATTTTATATTTCTTTTTTTTTTTTTAATAGAAAACCATGATCATATCAAAATTTCGGAAAAAGTGGAATTTTTTCAAAATGGAAAAAAAATTAAAATAAAATATTAAAAACAATAGTTCCACTTCAATTTTATGGAAAAAGTTCTTCAATTTCGATAAGGTATCTGGGAAAAAATTTTCATTCAATTGAAAAATGGCGAAATAGCCGTTCCCTCTTGGTAAAAAAAATTGGGGGGGGGGGGGGGGGGGGGGTCGAAAAAATCTTTAAAAAAATTAGTGAGGTCGTAGGATCCGTAAGATACTTAAAAAAAATCATCGACCGCATCGGGGAATCAGCCATCTGAAATAGCGTGGGTTGCCCCATTTCTGTATATCGGGTGGGGCGAGGGGAAGGGGAGGTCTAAAAAATCTGAAAAAAAATTAGTAAAGTCGTAGGACCCTAAAGATACTAAAAAAAAATTATCGACCTGATCGGAGAATAGAAGGTTGTCAGCTGGCTGAGTTGGCGTGGCCTGCCCCATATATATATTAGGGCGGCTTGAAAAAAAAAAACTTTTTTTTTCTTTAAATGAAAATACACTCACGCCAAAGTATCTTCCATCAAGAGAATCGTGTCCAAAAATGAGCCCGATTGGACCTATTTCAGGGGTCGCGCAAGGATTTTCTAGATTTCCCATTTGATTAACATGGGAAGGGCGTAAAGTTTCCATTCAAAAAATTGTAGCTCCGCCAATTTTATAGGTACATTGATCTCGTTCGTCCCATTTGAAAGCTCTTGAAAAACCGCTTAAAATGGCGTGTGGACCTTTGGGATCCCATTTCAACTTTCATCAATAATTTTGTGGTTTCGTAAGAAATTATCGGCGGAAGTTGCAATCGGATTCCAAAGGTCCGCAAGCCATTTTAAGCGGTTTTTTAAGAGCTTTCAAATGGGACGAACGGGATCAATGTACCTATAAAATTGGCGGAGCTACGATTTTTGAATGGAAACTTTACGCCCTTCCCATGTTAATCAAATGGGAAATCTAGAAAAATCTTGCGCGACCCCTAAAATAGGTCCAACCGGGCTCATTTTTGGACACGATTCTCTTGATGGAAAATACTTTGGCGTGAGTAAATTTTGATTTAAAGAAAAAAAAGTTTTTTTTTTCAAGCCGCTTGAAAGCCGGGTGATTCTTAATTGGGTGATGTCGGAATTTATTTGGTATTGTTTTTCAAAAGTAATCAACATAAATAGAAAAAAAAATGGTTGCAATCGGGAATTTGTCCAATAAGTCTAACCCACCCCTACGAGTAATCGATTTTTATATGCATGCATTTGAAATTTCGTTGGAAAAATTTGTTAATACTTCAAAACCATACATGATAGAAAATGGCTATTCATAGCTGGCTCACAAAAGCAATTTTTTCGCGAATTACGTACTAAATATTAGAATCACGAAAATGTTACGTAAGACCATTTTGGTCGAGCATTAATTTCCTCCAAAACTGTCAAGTGACGATTTTTATCGTTATCCTGCAAATCGTCCCTTGAAATAAAAACGTTATTTCTATTTTAATTTTTACGAAGAAAAAAGCTATATTTCGCAGAGCTTCGATTCGTGCTATATCCACCATAAAGTTAAGACACATTCGATACAACCGAATTTGTTTTGCAGCTAGGAATCGAAAAAATATTAACACCGAAAGCAGACTTCGCACCCTTCGTCAGCAGACCCGAACTGATTGACAACGATATCGTCCAGAAAGCTGTTATCGAAGTCGAAGAAAATAGTGTCGAGGTCGCAGCTGTTACCGGTGAGCTTCCAAAGCTTTCGCTGTCGGTTTGAGTCGGGGTTTTTCGAGATCTTGACCGAAAAGCGTAATATTTGCTATTCGTGATCAGTCCGGATCAACTAATACTCTCCAAATAATGCGCAAAGATAAAATGATCATCTTATTTGGTCTTTTTTCTCACTTTCGAGGGCACAGCTCTGCGTCGAATTCACACTTCGAATAACATTCATATAATTATTGAGTAAAAACAAACATTGCAGTGATCGCCACTGACTTTCTCTCACCAAAAACTATTTTTCATTAAATAGTTTTGCCAAAGACTTAATTATTCATAGAGTGTTGCATGGGACGAAGCCAAATCAAAAGCATCGACGAGTCTGTTTGTTTCATTGTTGGGAACGCCAGCAACTGTCGCTCCTTTTGCGTACGCAGAGAAATAAATACCTCAAATTCTTTTCAGATACCGCTTTCTTGCCTGATATAAGTCCAGGAACGGAAATTGTAAGACGGATGAAGGTAAATAAGCCGTTTGTCGCTTTAATCATGAAGAAGGATGGAACCTTGCTTTTCGCTGCGGTCATCAACGATCCCAGGTAGGTAACAATGTTCACTTCCATCAAGACCTCTACTTTCGAAGGCAATATTGAGGTAGTATCTCACTCACAGGCCAAAGTCAAGTAGGCGACTACCGGTATATTGCGCACTTGGTTAGAGAGTGTCAAACAAAGTAACCCATAAAAATCATTTACGCGCTATTGAAATAGACTATCGGATACTTATTTTTCTAAAGAATCGGTCATATTTCGCGAACAATGGGTGAATTATTCTGAATTATGTAGATCGGTTGACTCCGTCTTGGAGCGAACCACGCATACCTGATCATTTTACCGAAGATCGGAGAGGACTGGTCGGAGAACTGATGGTGTACGATTGAATTAAGTTTTATACAATCCTCTCGATCGTTGATTTCGCGGCCTTTTTCGATTAGGTAGGCGCAGTTTTGGAGACGCTTGATGACATTTTTTACTTGACGGTAAAAATAAACATCGTGTTACGTCCAGTCCCGAATATTATAAGTATCCGGTGAACGAAGTACACAAAGGAGTGGTCTCTCTTTTGCGTCAAGGCGTAGCCCTTTACTGCGGGGACGGAGACCTCGCCTTATCATGCACGAACTAATGACTTTACCTGATGTTGGTGGAAGAACAGTATTTAATCAAAACCGATCTCCACTTGTAGACTGCGGTTTGATGGATCCCGTTGAGACTCGATCGAACGACCAGATGTTGAAGGTCAGGTGGTTGAGTGAGGCACGAGCGGTTATACGTCACACAACGATTTTTAATGTTCGATTCAAAAGTCACAGTACAACTTCAATTATAAAATGTTCGTACAATTGATTTCACAATGTCGATACTCAAAATGTAATACCGTTCACTTAAAAGTCGCGGTACAATTTCACTTATCGAATGTCCACGCTTATTATTTCAATATATAAATCGGGCGCTTCGCCACTTGCGCGAAAGAAGACACTTGGGTCTTAAGGTACCGAAGATCAGAAGGTTCTTGCGGTATTTTCGCGATAAAGAGACTCTTTGGTCGTTTGCAATAAATAACTGACACCGTTGACTTATGAGGTCTTTCAGTGCAGCCTGAGAGGGACTCCTGGCCCTTTGGATATTTATTTAATTCAATCAACTGGACTCTTTGGTCCCTTCAAATATTTATTTAATTCAATTAACTGGACTCTACGGTCCCTTTGTAATTGTTTGGTAATATTCAATTAATCCAATTATCTGGACTCTTTGGTCCCTTTGTAATTGTTTGATAATATTAATTTGATTCAAATATCTGGACTCCTTTGGCCCCTTTTGTATTTGTTTAACTTTCGTTGCAATTTCATTTAATTCACTTCAATCGCTTCGAGTTATTCGTTATTTAATTGTTCGCCTCTAACGATTCTAAAGTCCAAACCGTAAAACAAACGGTGGACACAAAAATATACCAAGACCGTTCGCGTAAACGATTCTAAGTCCAATCCGTGAAATAAACGGTGGACGCAAAGAGTCGAAGTCTGGTGACGCGAAACGATTCTAAGTCCAATCCGAAATAATAATCGGTGGACACAAAGCTGGGCTCCCGTTCTTCCGGAGTAACGGTGCTGATGAGTTCGGTGGAATAACTGATTAATTTGCTAAAAATCGCGTCTTTTATACTGTGGGGATGTATCTCTGTTTCCCTTAATCCAATAAAAGGGCCTATCGTTCTTTCTCATTCTATATCGATTGGCCTACGTGATTTTCTGCACGTACGCATCCGTTCGGTAGCAGATCTTCGCCTACTTGAATTCTCGTAAATTATTGCCGAAAGTGTCAAATGCTATTGCTACTTCCGGAGTCGGTGCCTTGCATCTCCGCGGCGCGTGGAGACCCGCTACCTCATTCAGAGCATCGGTCGCGAAGAAGGCCATATTATTCGTTGTTTATTGGGAACGAGCTGACCGTTCGGCGCGTGTGACAGAAGGTCACATTCGCACGCGCGCGATAGGAATCTTATTAAAAGATCGCTTCTTGTTTTCTCTAAGCGCATATGAGTCATTAGTCCCTTGGTCGCTCTTGGGCGTTGGCTAGGAGCGAGAACGTAACAATCGCATGGCTGTACTGACGGGGTACATTTTGGTGGAATAACTTGCAAGGTGCAAGTCGGCAGACGCTTATCATCTCGAAAAACTTCGTTGTACATTACGGGATTGGTTTGTCCACCCCAAGAATCAATGAACAAAACAAACTTTTTTTTTCACGTATGGTTTGATAACGTTGATCAAAAAATCTTTATATAAGTTTGTAGTCACCTAGCCCGATTTCGACGAAGTGACTAATATGTTAATTAGCATATATTTGATGAATCTTATATTTAAAATACGTAAGTATTCGAAATAAAAAAAAACATTGCTCACGGTATTTTCATAAAAAACGATAATTTGTTAATGATAATATGGTAATTAGCATATATCTGATGAATCTTATATTTAAAATACGTAGGTAATCAAGATAAAAATAGAAAAAATGAAAAAAACAAATTCCCCACGGTAAGGACCGAATCGGGGACCTTCCGATTACTAGTCTTGCTCGCTGCCCGCTCAGCCGCTAGGCCAGTTGACCAGTATAATTTCGTTCGTCCTCATAAGCTGCTCGCAAAACTTTGAAGTCGTTTTTCTTGAAAACTTCTGAATATGGCATCGAACTGCTTCGGCATATTCATATTAGGGGTGTCAACTTTACGTACGATGAGTATGAAACAAGCTGCAAGCTGAAACTTGCAATTTGCTTCCCCTGAATTTTCGGTAGTGCACGAAATCCTTCTATGAGGAAGCATCTCTCGATTTATTTTATTTTATTTTTTTTTATCTTCGGCTTCCTCATAAAGGAAGTTCCGTTCACTACCGAAAATTCAGGGGAAGCAAATTGCAAGTTTCAGCTTGCAGCTTGTTTTATACAGGATGTCCGTAGATCCTTCCAACCGTATCAAAACCGACTCGAACGTATATAAAAATTCAATGTGTCCCAAAATTCCAGCGCGTTGTTTAATTGCTATCGAATCTAGTAACAACTTAAGCTGACGGTTAGTTTGGGCGTGTGTATGAATTTGAGCACGTACCGTCTAGTGTTTTTGAATTTGCAGGGGTTAGAACTTAGAAATTTCTAATTGCTCTAGAACTCGATCCGTTCGTCCGATCTCGGCCAAATTTGATATGTATCACAATGACACAATGGCACAATGACATCCTATACTTGCAGAGAATTATGGTTCGATTGGTTGAAGTTAACGACAAATAGAGCAAAAAAGTTGATTTTTTGAAAAATTCAAAAAATCATAAAATCTAAAGTTATCGATGGATTCGGCTCAAATGCAATACCAACCGTCCTTGTACTCAATTCTATATGTGAAAAACTATTGAGCCGAATACGTCGAAAATTGCGAACGCTAGCGTGGCTACAGACATTTTTTGAAAAATCCAAAACGCTGTCGAAGCCGAACAAGTGCGTCAATAATTGCGAAACTTACAGATTACATAGACATTAGAAGGCGTCACATGTGTGCAAAATTTGAGTACGGTAGCTTGAACCGTTCTCGAGTTATGAAAGTTTGAATTTTAGAGGGTGGTTACATACATACACACACACACACACACACACACACACACACACACACACACACACACACACACACACATACATCCGGACATTTTTTCCGAATGTGTTTTCTGGATGTTTTAGGACATTCTAAGCCTATTGACATCAAAATCTCGAAAAAAAAATTTCGGACCGTCACAAAGCTTCCTTTATGAGGAAGCAAAATTACAAAAATCCGATGCCCATGTGGTCCCCTTGTCAGGGTCATGGTTCGAACGGGGTCCAGGGACGAAGCCCCCCCCCCCCCCGCCGAAGGATTAAAACACAATTTTATTCTGAATAGAAAGTTATGACGCTCAATAAATCTTTCTCAATTATATAAACCTTGAATAATCTCTGAATATATTATAAATCTCTCTTAATGAGATGAAAAACATTCGAAAAGAAGTATATTTGTTGTACTTTGATAGTCAATGAAAGAAACATTTGATCTTCGGCAATCAACAAAGAAACGATCTTTTTTTTTAAGACGCTATAAATCGGCACAGCGTCGAGGGCTTGTATTTATCTTCTAAAGTATTTAGATACGCCAGCACTATCGATTCCTTCTTCGATTTCGCTTTCTTCGGACGCTTACATTGCACGAAAGTTTCGTACGTTGATCCGTACAATTTTTCATTACGGCTGCGTGAATGCTCACATTACTTGTCTCGGTTCCGTTTGGAAAATACGGGATCTCCCACGGTGCCATTGTTAACTTAACTTGTCATTTTACAACGATTTCATTCAATCTCAACTTAACATGAGGTTATAATTCCATGGGGCCCTAGCAGATTGAGCGCCTATCAAATCACCATAAAAATGCCTAAGACATTTTGGTAGGCACTTTTGTTCAAAACGTGCCCGTAAATGCCCATGAATGACTATCATCCGAAATGCCGAAATGTGACGGCATTTTTAAGCACTCATCGGCATTTTTAGGCACTCACCGGCGTTTTTAGGCACTCAGCGGCATTTTTTTTACCGTTCACCGGAGCTGTTAGGCATTTACCGGCATTCTTTTTTCGGTAAATGCCTAAAAAAATGCCGTTGAGTGCCGGCCTTTTCGGTAGAAATTCGGGGTCAGTCACTCTTAGGCGCTTACCGTCACGATTTGAACAAAAATGCCTACCAAAGTGACCGTGAATGCCTCAACTAACCCCGGCATTTAGCCAGTCACTGATAGGCATTTCAATGGGCATCAATTGGCATTTACTACGGTACCCAAGCTGCTAGGGGGACAGCAACCGGTTTAAACCGATGTTTCTTGGTAGGGCTACATATAACTGTTGCCTGGTGGCACAGCCCCTTCCCGTTCTCAAACCATACATCAAAACATTCGAAAAAATTCCAAAAATGTTTTAGAATAAATGCTGTTCATAGTAGGTTTTTGAAAGGAATTTCCGCGATAAAGCTTCTCCCTATCTTGTTGAATCCGTGATATAGCACACGTATCCCGGTTCCGCCCATGCTGAATTCCCGAAATTCAACAACAAATATCTCGAAAATTTTGCGTGAGAGCGCCTCCATTCTGGGGTTCAGAGATACGGGAAAATGTACTCCTGAGACACGTTAGAAAAAATAAAAAATTCCGTGATGATAACCTCAACAACATACTACCTCAATATTCGCCGCAAGGCGCTGCGCATGGCCAACCGAACCTTCATGGGTGCGCGTTGCACTGTCCCATCAGCGAATGAAAGAAGTCATAGGACAACGACAAACCCGTGTGGCACATCGTGGTGACACTGATGGATACAATCCGCACACGAGAGAACAATTAGAATATACCTGATGATGCATTCTATTGGCCTTTAATACCATAAGCAAACATCATCTAACCGACAAACGTCATCTTGTATTAATCCTTTATGAAATTCTATTGTTACAGTATCAAAAGTTCTACCTGGGATTTCGTCGAGGAATATGGCGATGATTATGAAGATGATAGTGATAAAGACCGCTCGAAACACAGAAAAAAGAAGAAAAAAGAAGGGGATACGAAGAAGGAAGAAGAAAGGAAACAGGAAGAAGAGAAAAAGAAAAAGAGGCAAAAGAAACAGAAAGAAGAAAAGAAGAAGGAAGAAGAGAAGAAAAAGGAGAAGGAAGAGGATAAGAAGAAGGAAAAAGAAAAGAAAAAAGACAAAAAAAATAATAAAAAACAAACGAATAAGAAGGGGGGAGAGAAAAATAATGAACCAGCCCCTTCGTCGCCATCTGGTGGTGGACCAGCGACCGGCGCCCCAGCAGCTGGTGTGACGGCGAAGGAGGGAGAAGAGAAGAACCTTGCAACAGGTATCCCAATCGAAGTTCCAGATAGCAAGAATATAGAGAACATCAATTTATTCGGCCTGGAGTCCTTCATGGTAATCAATAGATCGGCTTGTTCTTCCTAAAAAAAACCAAAAAAGCATAGATAAATAAGGAAATATAACATTTTATGCTCTTACGTTTCAAAGGCTATTTATGGGGATCGAACCAGCAATCTCATTTACTCGCCGGTCGGTGCTGCAGAGGCTCTGTTCATGTTAGATATGGCCGCCCAAGAGGAATCCGGCATTCAAATTCGGAAGGGTACTCATCTAAACCGTCGAACAACGGCAAAGAAAATGAGCAACTTTGTACGGGATCTGAACGTGAGTTTGCATTCGAGCAACTGAAACCACTGGAAAACAATAACGAGATATTAATGTAAGACGTCGTTTTATCGCATTATTTACAGAACGTCGAGGAGTATGAGCTGTATACGGCGAGCGGAATGTTTCATGATCAGCATCTTGATCTACTTAAATACCTTGCCGATATTAATGAAGATATCTTCAACGCGTCATCCACGGTAGTAGACTTTGCTCATCCCGAAGAAACTTCTAGGACCATAAACGAGTGGTGCGCGAAAGAGACAAACCAACATATTGAGAAAATCTTCAATCCCGGTAAATAGGCTCTCGTGCCACTTACGTCGCTCTTTAATTCTATCGAGAACATAACGTGACACTCTGATCACAATGTCGGGCTTATTTCACCGATGCTTTTATCAAAAAATTATTGGGGAAAATATAAATCGTGCCAAAAATTGCGGTTTATGAGAATTTCATGGCGTCGCTTCTGTTGTATTTTTATTGTTTTTTTTATTGTTACGGTCTTGTTATAACCTCACACCTGCCACGAAGACCTATATTATATTTCTCAACATTATGAAAATGCCTGGCATATCACCATTCAACGTAGCCGATGCGTTTTTTAGTGTTCGAATCGAGGTTTCGACGTCGTCGGACCTTTCTCATGTGGTGCTATTTCCACAATCCCACAATTACCCCGCTTCCAAGATTAGCAAGACAATATTCAAATAATCTAAGTCTATTTGGAGTCCAAAAAGGGTTTGAATAGAAAAAAAAGTGCAATGATGTGAAAACGGAAGGAAAATCATTTCCCTCATTTCACTATGATTATATCGTATATGTATGAATATATGTTTCATTTAAAAGAACCAACGTTGTTCAAATTTCCGTATGCAAAGTATTTTCGTGCTTGGACATTTCCAAACTTGGGTTATCCGTCGTAACTTTCCGCTGCGGACAGCAGGACCCGGATCGGGAACAATACTCTTCGTGTTGGAACATGCTACCTATAAGAATTATACAGTAATATGGAAAACGAATGAGAAAAAAGGTTGTATTTTTTTATGCTTCGGGAGAACCGGAACAGTACCATATGATCATATGATAGAGCAATCCAATTAAACTTTTTCGAGCGACGAAAGCTTTTTTTTTTCTTTATTTTCTTTCGCTTTTTATACAATTTGGTTTATTATTTTGTCGCAAAAGAATTATATTCTCAGTACGACGTTTCGAATTTTCCTTTTCTCACATTAGGTAGGAATTTTTTAATAAGTGATTGTATTTTAAACATTACGGAGCAGGTCGGAGAGATCGTTGCCAGAACTCCATCGAAATGTTATGGTACATGCCGTAACCCCGATATTCGTACTCGATTCTTAGTCTTCTCGCCAACCGTGTCTCACGCGTATTAATTTATTTTATTTTCTTAAACACAGAAAATATCGAAAATACGACAAAACTCCTTGTCACGAACGCCGTCTACTACAAGAACAAGTGGGCATTCCGATTCGACGCAAACAAAACAACGAATATGGATTTCTTCGTCAATGGAACAAAGGCTGAGCCGGTAAAGACTATGTACACTAACGGGACGTTCTGCGCGGCGTACTTACGTGGACAACGGGCGACTCTCATCAAACTTCCGCACGCGGTGAGTCCGGAGTTGAAAAAAAGAGCCAAACGAAAAATCATAACGCGGCGGGTAACGCGCGTTTAATTTTATAGAATTGTCGATCGGGTTTATTCCTATAGCTCCCGCCGATTGGTGTCAGACGGGTCAAGTTCGTTGTATTTTAACTTGCGACCAAAATGTATTATTTCAAGCTGAGAACATAACTTTATACTTTTTTGTAGGCTACCGATCAAGCATCCAAGGATGCTGTGACAATGTACATTATTCTTCCGGATAGGAAAATCGGTCTTGATGGATTGATGGCAAAGTTGAATGAAATAGATCCGAATGCTTATGCTGATGGATGCCGTGAGTTGAAGATTGAAGTGTTTCTGCCGATATTCAATTTCGAGAGCACGATCTATCTTCGAACACCTCTTGAAGACGTGAGTAAAATATCAATATTCATCCATTTTTTTTATCCCAACGTTTAAGCTAGCCAAAAGATTTCCAACGTTACTGCGAAATACGTATTCTTATATTTTGAACTTCCCGTTTCTTTAGGCAAGTTATTATAATGACCCTGAAAATAGAAAATCAGTTCGTTGATGAATGTTCACGTTTCAAGCTCATTGGAGTCGTTTACCTATTTTAAGTAAAATGTGCGTATGGGGTATTCCTGGGAATTTCGGCAACTTCGGACAGTTGGGTCGAAATTTTTGCCCCCCAATTTTTTTCATTAATATGTGTTCAAAATAAAGAGACACCTATTTCGGCGTTTTTTATTTTGAGCCCCCACTTTTGAAATACGGTCAAATGAAGTTTTTGAAGTATTGACCACATTCGGTCATTCAAATCGATATATCTCAGCAACGGTTAGTGATAACTCAAATAACGACAGGTATTTTTTTTTCGTTTTTAAACGCTTTATACATTGAAAACATTGACGATTATGTTGCACAAATTCAACAATTATTTATAAACAATTGAAAATTAAAAATGAAATACAACAAAAAATGTACCCTTAATTTTTGAAATGTATTTTTTTTTAAATTCCTTGAACAAAAACGAAAATTTAGCCACCTTGAACTTTTTGGGCCGACGCTTCGTTCGGGAGTTATAGATTTTTTTGTCACAAAAAACCCGTACTTTCTGTTGATAAAATTATTCGGCAACTAGAGGAAAAACAAAAGAAGAAAAAAAACAAATTGAGTCAGAATGACCAATATGGCGTTCAAGATCGGTATTCTGAATTTTAGGATTGATAATTCAAATCTAAAAAATTTTCTGACAAAATTATCCGGGAATTAAAAAAACCCGAAAAATATTTTTATATTTCGGCGTGGAACGACCCATAACCATTTCAAAATCGAACCGGAAGATTTTTTTTTTTCATGTACAAAGGTGCCACGGACTCATTGAGATAGTTCTTGGATTTTTAAGATGATTTCAAGAGACCGGAATAGGGATATTACTAGAGAGTCGGTAAATCCTGGGTATTTTAAAGGGGAAAAATTACCCCTGCTGGTAATGGCCGGTTTTAAAGATGGCGGGCTGCTAATTTAGGGAACTTTTTTTTAAAATTATTTGGAGCCAATCTGAGAGGGGAGCGGGTCAAAATTCGTCCGAAGCCATCATAAGGACCACTCTAATATGTATATATATATATATATATGGGGCAGGCCACGCCAACTCAGCCAGCTGACAACCTTCTATCCTCCGATCAGGTCGATAATTTTTTTTTAGTATCTTTAGCGTCCTACGACTTTACTAATTTTTTTTCAGATTTTTTAGACCACCCCTTCCCCTCACCCCACCCGATATACAGAAATAGGGCAACCCACGCTATTTCAGATGACTGATTCCCCGATGCGGTCGATGATTTCTTTTAAGTATCTTACGGATCCTACGACCTCACTAATTTTTTTAAAGATTTTTT
>OZ020165.1:5332103-5376502 GCA_963971145.1 Sussaba pulchella | reverse complement strand
AACAAATTAGTGAGGTCGTAGGATCCGTAAGATACTTAAAAAAATCATCGACCGCATCGGGGAATCAGCCATCTGAAATAGCGTGGGTTGCCCCATTTCTGTATATCGGGTGGGGCGAGGGAAAGGGGAGGTCTAAAAAATCTGAAAAAAAATTAGTAAAGTCGTAGGACCCTAAAGATACTAAAAAAAAATTATCGACCTGATCGGAGGATAGAAGGTTGTCAGCTGGCTGAGTTGGCGTGGCCTGCCCCATATATATATTAGGGCGGCTTGAAAAAAAAAAACTTTTTTTTTCTTTAAATCAAAATACACTCACGCCAAAGTATCTCCCATCAAGAGAATCGTGTCCAAAAATGAGCCCGATTGGACCTATTTCAGGGGTCGCGCAAGGATTTTCTAGATTTCCCATTTGATTAACATGGGAAGGGCGTAAAGTTTCCATTCAAAAAATTGTAGCTCCGCCAATTTTATAGGTACATTGATCTCGTTCGTCCCATTTGAAAGCTCTTGAAAAACCGCTTAAAATGGCGTGTGGACCTTTGGGATCCCATTTCAACTTTCATCAATAATTTTGTGGTTTCGTAAGAAATTATCGGCGGAAGTTGCAATCGGATTCCAAAGGTCCGCAAGCCATTTTAAGCGGTTTTTTAAGAGCTTTCAAATGGGATTAACGGGATCAATGTACCTATAAAATTGGCGGAGCTACGATTTTTGAATGGAAACTTTACGCCCTTCCCATGTTAATCAAATGGGAAATCTAGAAAAATCTTGCGCGACCCTTAAAATAGGTCCAACCGGGCTCATTTTTGGACACGATTCTCTTGATGGAAAATACTTTGGCGTGAGTGTATTTTGATTTAAAGAAAAAAAAGTTTTTTTTTCAAGCCGCTTGAAAGCCGGGTGATTCTGAATTGGGTGATGTCGGAATTTATTTGGTATTGTTTTTCAAAAGTAATCAACATAAATAGAAAAAAAAATGGTTGCAATCGGGAATTTGTCCAATAAGTCTAACCCACCCCTACGAGTAATCGATTTTTATATGCATGCATTTGAAATTTCGTTGGAAAAATTTGTTAATACTTCAAAACCATACATGATAGAAAATGGCTATTCATAGCTGGCTCACAAAAGCAATTTTTTCGCGAATTACGTACTAAATATTAGAATCACGAAAATGTTACGTAAGACCATTTTGGTCGAGCATTAATTTCCTCCAAAACTGTCAAGTGACGATTTTTATCGTTATCCTGCAAATCGTCCCTTGAAATAAAAACGTTATTTCTATTTTAATTTTTACGAAGAAAAAAGCTATATTTCGCAGAGCTTCGATTCGTGCTATATCCACCATAAAGTTAAGACACGTTCGATACAACCGAATTTGTTTTGCAGCTAGGAATCGAAAAAATATTAACACCGAAAGCAGACTTCGCACCCTTCGTCAGCAGACCCGAACTGATTGACAACGATATCGTCCAGAAAGCTGTTATCGAAGTCGAAGAAAATAGTGTCGAGGTCGCAGCTGTTACCGGTGAGCTTCCAAAGCTTTCGCTGTCGGTTTGAGTCGGGGTTTTTCGAGATCTTGACCGAAAAGCGTAATATTTGCTATTCGTGATCAGTCCGGATCAACTAATACTCTCCAAATAATGCGCAAAGATAAAATGATCATCTTATTTGGTCTTTTTTCTCACTTTCGAGGGCACAGCTCTGCGTCGAATTCACACTTCGAATAACATTCATATAATTATTGAGTAAAAACAAACATTGCAGTGATCGCCACTGACTTTCTCTCACCAAAAACTATTTTTCATTAAATAGTTTTGCCAAAGACTTAATTATTCATAGAGTGTTGCATGGGACGAAGCCAAATCAAAAGCATCGACGAGTCTGTTTGTTTCATTGTTGGGAACGCCAGCAACTGTCGCTCCTTTTGCGTACGCAGAGAAATAAATACCTCAAATTCTTTTCAGATACCGCTTTCTTGCCTGATATAAGTCCAGGAACGGAAATTGTAAGACGGATGAAGGTAAATAAGCCGTTTGTCGCTTTAATCATGAAGAAGGATGGAACCTTGCTTTTCGCTGCGGTCATCAACGATCCCAGGTAGGTAACAATGTTCACTTCCATCAAGAACTCTACTTTCGAAGGCAATATTGAGGTAGTATCTCACTCACAGGCCGAAGTCAAGCAGGCCACTACCGGTATATTGCGCACTTGGTTAGAGAGTGTC
Source organism: Sussaba pulchella (assembly GCA_963971145.1). Lineage (NCBI taxonomy): Eukaryota > Metazoa > Arthropoda > Insecta > Hymenoptera > Ichneumonidae > Sussaba > Sussaba pulchella. The sequence continues at coordinate 5,374,275 of OZ020165.1, read as the reverse complement.
AAAATAGAGTAACCCATAAAAATCATGTACGCAATATTAAAATAGACTATCGGATACTTATTTCTCTAAAGAATCGGTCATATTTCGCGAACAATAGGTGAATTATTCTGAATTATGTAGATCGGTTGACTCCGTCTTGGAGCGAACCACGCATACCTGATCATTTTACCGAAGATCGGAGAGGACTGGTCGGAGAACTGATGGTGTACGATTGAATTAAGTTTTATACAATCCTCTCGATCGTTGATTTCGCGGCCTTTTTCGATTAGGTAGGCGCAGTTTTGGAGACGCTTGATGACATTTTTTACTTGACGGTAAAAATAAACATCGCATGGCTGTACTGACGGGGTACATTTTGGTGGAATAACTTGCAAGGTGCAAGTCGGCAGACGCTTATCATCTCGAAAAACTTCGTTGTACATTACGGGATTGGTTTGTCCACCCCAAGAATCAATGAACAAAACAAACTTTTTTTTTCACGTATGGTTTGATAACGTTGATCAAAAAATCTTTATATAAGTTTGTAGTCAACTTGCCCGATTTCGACGAAGTGACTAATATGTTAATTAGCATATATTTAATGAATCTTATATTTACAATACGTAGGTATTCGAAATTAAAAAAAAACATTTCTCACGGTATTTTCATAAAAAACGATAATTTGTTAATGATAATATGTTAATTAGCATATATCTGATGAATCTTATATTTGAAATACGTAGGTATTCGAAATAAAAATAAAAATAATGAAAAAAAAAAAATTCCCCACGGTAAGGACCGAATCGGGGACCTTCCGATTACTAGTCTTGCTCGCTGCCCGCTCAGCCGCTAGGCCAGTTGACCAGTATAATTTCGTTCGTCCTCATAAGCTGCTCGCAAAACTTTAAAGTCGTTTTTCTTGAAAACTTCTGAATATGGCATCGATCTGCTTCGGCATATTCATATTAGGGGTGTCAACTTTACGTACGATGAGTATGAAAAATTACAAAAATCCGATGTCCATGTGGTCCCCTTGTCAGGGTCATGGTTCGAACGGGGTCCAGGGACGAAGCCCCCCCCCCCCCCCCCCGCCGAAGGATTAAAACAAAATTTTATTCTGAATAGAAAGTTATGACGCTCAATAAATCTTTCTCAATTATATAAACCTTGAATAATCTCTGAATATATTATAAATCTCTCTTAATGAGATGAAAAACATTCGAAAAGAAGTATATTTGTTGTACTTTGATAGTCAATGAAAGAAACATTTGATCTTCGGCAATCAACAAAGAAACGATCTTTTTTTTTAAGACGCTATAAATCGGCACAGCGTCGAGGGCTTGTATTTATCTTCTAAAGTATTTAGATACGCCAGCACTATCGATTCCTTCTTCGATTTCGCTTTCTTCGGACGCTTACATTGCACGAAAGTTTCGTACGTTGATCCGTACAATTTTTCATTACGGCTGCGTGAATGCTCACATTACTTGTCTCGGTTCCGTTTGGAAAATACGGGATCTCCCACGGTGCCATTGTTAACTTAACTTGTCATTTTACAACGATTTCATTCAATCTCAACTTAACATAAGGTTATAATTCCATGGGGCCCTAGCAGATTGAGCGCCTATCAAATCACCAGAAAAATGTCTAAGGCATTTTGGTAGGCACTTTTGTTCAAAACGTGCCCGTAAATGCCCATAAATGACTATCATCCGAAATGCCGAAATGTGACGGCATTTTTAAGCACTCATCGGCATTTTTAGGCACTCTTCGGCATTTTTAGGCACTCACCGGCGTTTTTAGGCACTCAGCGGCATTTTTTTTACCGTTCACCGGAGCTGTTAGGCATTCACCGGCATTATTTTTTCGGTAAATGCTTAAAAAAATGCCGTTCAGTGCCGGCCTTTTCGGTAGAAATTCGGGGTCAGTCACTCTTAGGCGCTTACCGTCACGATTTGAACGAAAATGCCTACCAAAGTGACCGTGAATGCCTCAACTAACCCCGGCATTTAGCCAGTCACTGATAGGCATTTCAATGGGCATCAATTGGCATTTACTACGGTACCCAAGCTGCTAGGGGGACAGCAACCGGTTTAAACCGATGTTTCTGGGTAGGGCTACATATAACTGTTGCCTGGTGGGACAGCCCCTTCCCGTTCTCAAACTATACATCAAAACATTCGAAAAAATTCCAAAAATGTTTTAGAATAAATGCTGTTCATAGTAGGTTTTTGAAAGGAATTTCCGCGATAAAGCTTCTCCCTATCTTGTTGAATCCGTGATATAGCACACGTATCCCGGTTCCGCCCATGTTGAATTCCCGAAATTCAACAACAAATATCTCGAAAACTTTGCGTGAGACCGCCTCCATTCTGGGGTTCAGAGATACGGGAAAATGTACTCCTGAGACACGTTAGAAAAAATAAAAAATTCCGTGATGATAACCTCAACAACATACTACCTCAATATTCGCCGCAAGGCGCTGCGCATGGCCAACCGAACCTTCATGGGTGCGCGTTGCACTGTCCCATCAGCGAATGAAAGAAGTCATAGGACAACGACAAACCCGTGTGGCACATCGTAGTGGCACTGATGGATACAATCCGCACACGAGAGAACAATTAGAATATACCTGATGATGCATTCTATTGGCCTTTAATACCATAAGCAAACATCATCTAACCGACAAACGTCATCTTGTATTAATCCTTTATGAAATTCTATTGTTACAGTATCAAAAGTTCTACCTGGGATTTCGTCGAGGAATATGGCGATGATTATGAAGATGATAGTGATAAAGACCGCTCGAAACACAGAAAAAAGAAGAAAAAAGAAGGGGATACGAAGAAGGAAGAAGAAAAGAAAAAAGACGAAAAAAATAATAAAAAACAAACGAATAAGAAGAAGGGGGGAGAGAAAAATAATGAACCAGCCCCTTCGTCGCCATCTGGTGGTGGACCAGCGACCGGCGTCCCAGCAGCTGGTGTGACGGCGAAGGAGGGAGAAGAGAAGAACCTTGCGACAGGTATCCCAATCGAAGTTCCAGATAGCAAGAATATAAAGAACATCAATTTATTCGGCCTGGAGTCCTTCAGGGTAATCAATCGATCGGCTTATTGTTCGTAAAAAAAACCAAAAAAGCATAAATAAATAAGGAAATATAACATTTTATGCTCTTACGTTTCAAAGGCTATTTATTGGTATCATCAAGCCAGCAATCTCATTTACTCGCCGGCCGGTGCTGCAGAGGCTCTGTTCATGTTACATATGGGCGCCCAAGAGGAATCCGGAATTCAAATTCGGAAGGTTACTCATCTACACCGTCGAACAACGGCAAAGGAAGAGAGCAACTTTGTACGGGGTCTGAACGTGAGTTTGTATTGGAGCAACTGAAAACACTGGAAAACAATAACGAGATACTAATGTAAGACGTCGTTTTATCGCATTATTTACAGAACGCCGAGGAGTATGAGCTGTATACGGCGAGCGGAATGTTTCATGACCAGCATCTTGATCTACTTGAATACCTTGCCGATATTAATGAAGATATCTTCAACGCGTCATCCACGGTAGTAGACTTTGCTCATCCCGAAGAAACTTCTAGGACCATAAACGAATGGTGCGCGAAAGAGACAAACCAACATATTGAGAAAATCTTCAATCCCGGTAAATAGGCTCTCGTGCCACTTACGTCGCTCTTTAATTCTATCGACAACATAACGTGACACTCTGATCACAATGTCGGGCTTATTTCACCGATGCTTTTATTGAAAAATTATTGGGGACAATAATTATTGTGCCAAAAATTGCAGCTTATGAGAATTTCATGGCATCGCTTCTGTTATATTTTAATTGTTTTTTTTTATTGTTACGGTCTTGTTATCACCTCACACCTGCCACGAAGATCTATATTTTATTTCTCAACATTACAACAATGCCTGGCATATCACCATTAAACGTAGCCGATGCGTTTTTTAGTGTTCGAACCGAGGTTTCGACGTCGTCGGGGGTCCATAAACCTTTCTTATGTGGTGCGATTTCCACAATCCCACAATTACCCCGCTTCAAAGATTAGCAAGACAATATTCAAATAATTTAAGCCTATTTGCAGTCCGGAAAGGGTTTGAATAGAGAAAAAAGTGCAATGATGTGAAAACGGAAGGAAAATCATTTCCCTCATTTCACTTTAATTATATCGTATATGTATGAATATATGTTTCATTTAAAAGAACCAACGTTGTTCAAATTTCCGTATAAAAAGTATTTTCGTGCTTGGACATTTCCAAACTTGGGTTATCCGTCTTAACTTTCCGCTGCCGTCAGCAGGACCCGGATCGGGAACAATACCCATCGTGTCGGAACATGCTACCTATAAGAATTATACAGTAATATGGAAAACGAATGGGAAAAAAAGTTGTATTTTTTTATGCTTCGGGAGAACCGGAACAGTGCCATATGATCATATGATAGAGCAATCAAATTAAGCTTTTTCGAGCGACGAAAGCTTCAGAACTCCGGAGTTAGAATGCAAGTAATGACATTTTTATCTTTATTTTCTTTCGCTTTTTATACAATTTGGTTTATTATTTTGTCGCAAAAGAATTATATTCTCAGTACGAAGTTTCGAATTTTCCTTTTCTCACATTAGGTAGGAATTTTTCAATAAGTGGTTGTATTTTAAACATTACGGAGCAGCTCGGAGAAATCGTTGCCAGAACTCCATCGAAATGTTATGGTACATGCCATAACCCCGATATTCTGATATTCGGTATTAATTTATTTTATTTTCTTAAACACAGAAAATATCGAAAATACGACAAAACTCCTTCTCACGAACGCCGTCTACTACGAGAACGAGTGGGCATTTCGATTCGACGCAAACAAAACAACGAATATGGATTTCTTCGTCAATGGAACAAAGGCTGAGCCGGTAAAGACTATGTACACTAACGGGACGTTCTGCGCGGCGCACTTACGTGGACAACGGGCGACTCTCATCAAACTTCCGCACGCGGTAAGTCCGAAGTTGAGAAAAAGAGCCAAACGAAAAATCGGAACTATTTTGACTTGCTACTAAAATGTATTATTTCAAGCCGAGAACATAACATTGTACATTTCTGTAGGCTACCGATCAAGCATCCAAGGATGCTGTGACAATGTACATTATTCTTCCGGATAGGAAAAACGGTCTTGATGGATTAATGGAAAAGTTGGAGGAAATCGATCTGAATTCTTATGCTTATGGATGCCATAAGTTGAAGATTGAAGTGTTTCTGCCGATATTCAATTTCGAGAGCACGATCTATCTTCGAACACCTCTTGAAGACGTGAGTAAAATATCAATATTCATCCATTTTTTTTATCCCAACGTTCCAGCTAACCAAAGGATTTTCAATGATACTGCGAAATACGTATTCTTATATTTTGAACTTCCCGTTTATTTAGGCAAGTTATTGACCCTGAAAATAGAACATCAGTTCTTTGATAAATGCTCACGTTTCATGCTTATTGGAGTCATTTTAGCCTTTTTTAAGTAAAATGTGTGTATATATATGTATATATATATGGGGTATTCCACGTCAACTCAGACAGCTTTGACCCTTGGGTCAAAATTTTTGCCTCCTAATTTTCCACATAAATATGTGTTGAAACTAAAGAGACCTGTATTTCGTGGTTTTCCATTTTGAGGCCTTACAGAGCTTGGTCGAACGTTTCGTTCGGAAGTTACGGTTTTTTTCCTCATGAAAAACACGTTTGATGTAAAATAAACACATTAAAGCTATAATTTCCGAACGAAACGTCGGACCAAGCTCTATAAGGTCTCAAAGTTTTTGTTTTTGTTCGAAGAATCGATAAAAAAAAACTTGTAATCATAAAATGAGCATTTTGAGTATTATACAATTTTTACCTATTTAATTGTTAATATCAATTGCTTGATAGGTGCAGGATAATTATGAATAATTTTATCGTATAAACAGTGCAAAAATAAGAAAAAAAACACCAGGAGTTTTTTGATTTATCACTAACCGTTGCTGAGATACCGCCATTTTGTTTAACCGGTGAACCCGTTAAAAAGCTGTACGATTTTTTAAATGGAAACTTTACGCCCTTCCCATGTTAATCAAATGGGAAAACTAGAAAAATCTTGCGCGACCCATAAAAATGGTCCGACCGGGCTCATCTTTGGAAATAATTCTCTTAATAGAAGATACTTTGGCGTTAGTGTATTTTGATTGAAAAGAAAAGAAAAGTTTATTTTCAAGCCGGCCTAATATATATATATTAGGGTGGTTTTTAATTGGGTGATGTCGGAATTTCTTTGGTATTGTTTTTCAAAAGTAATCAACATAAATAGAAAAAAAAATGGTTGCAATCGGGAATTTGTCCAAAAAGTCTAGCCCCCCCCCCCCCCCCCCCCTACGAGTAATCGATTTTTATACGCATGCATTTGAAATTCGTTGGAAAAATTTGTTATTACTTCAAAACCATACATGATAAAAAATGGCTTTTCATGGCTGGCTCACAAAAGCCATTTTTTCGCGAATTACGTAGTAAATATTAGAATCACGAAAATGTTACGTAAGACCTTTTTGGTCGAGCATCAATTTCCTACAAAACTGTCGAATGACATTTTTTTTATCGTTATCCTGCAAATCGACCCTTGAACTAAAAACGTTATTTCTATTTTAATTTTTACGAAGAAAAAAGCTATATTTCGCAGAGCTTCAACTCGTGCTACATCCACCATAAAGTTAAGACACATTTGACATAATCAAATTTGTTTTGCAGTTAGGAATCGAAAAAATATTTACAACGAAAGCAGACTTCGCACCCTTCGTCAGCAGACCCGAACTGGTTGTCAACGATGTCGTCCAGAAAGCTGTTATCAAAGTCGAAGAAAATAGTGTCGAGGACGCAGCTGTTACCGGTGAGCTTCCAAAGCTTTTGCTTTCGGTTTGAGTGAAGGTTTTTCGAGATCTTGGCCGAAGAGCATATCGAAAGCTATTGCCGCGATCATTAGAGAAACAATATGTGCCATTCGTCATCAGTCCGGATCAACTAATACTATCTGAATAATGCGCATGAATAAAATTATCATATTTGGTCTTTTTTCTCACTTTCGAGGGCACAGCTCTGCGTCCAATTCGCACTTTGAATAACATTCGTATAATTATTGAGTAAATAAAAACATTGCAGTGATCGCCACTGACTTTCTCTCACCAAAAACTATTTTTCATCACATAGTTTTGAAACTCATCACATAGTTTTGCCAAAGACATAATTAACCCTTAAAGGGTAACGGTGGGTCACTCGTGCCTTGCCGAAACCTCCCCCCCCCCTTGATTATTCTTCACGTTTTTCTTTGTCTGTTTTATTATATTGTTTAAACAAATGATCAAATCAGCAATATAGTGATTGGTCTTTATACTAGGATAGTTAAAGAGATTTCATGAATTTTGCGCGATTTTTTAGAGCACTTTACGGCACTTTTCAAAGCGCCGGACACGAGTGACCCACCGTTACCCTTTAAGGGTGCCGAAAATGACGTTACCATTTGAGAGTTAATAATAGAGTGTTGCATCGGACGAAGCCAAATCAAAAGCACCGACGAGTCTGTTTGTTTCGTTGTTGCGAACGCCAGCAAATGTCGCTCCTTTTGCGTACGCAGAGAAATAAATACCTCAAATTCTTTTCAGATACCGCTTTCTTGCCTGATATAAGTCCAGGAACGGAAATTGTAAGCCGGATAAAGGTAAATAAGCCGTTTGTCGCTTTAATCATGAAGAAGGATGGAACCTTGCTTTTCGCTGCGGTCATCAACGATCCCAGGTAGGTAACAATGTTCACTTCCATCAAGACCTCTACTTTCGAAGGCAATATTGAGGTAGTATCTCACTCACAGGCCGAAGTCAAGTAGGCGACTACCGGTATATTGCGCACTTGGTTAGAGAGTGTCGAAATAAAGTAACCCATAAAAATCATGTACGCAATATTAAAATAGACTATCGGATACTTATTTCTCTAAAGAATCGGTCATATTTCGCTAACAATGGGTAAATTATTCTGAATTATGTAGATCGCATGACTGGCCTCCCGTCCGCTGTCCCCTATTGACGGAAATCAATGAGCACTTTCTGATGGTTATAATCGATCAAACCTGACGAATGAACAGTTTTTATTTAATGATTATTGATTGTCTATCAAAGAGGCAACACTGGAGTTTTAACGTCGAGCGCGATGTTTTCAACACCGAACGTAGACGAGCACGGGCAGCGTTAAAAGGCCCGCTTCCAATATACTTTATAACTAACTAACATGAGCCATGTTTCCCGAGCTTGACGCAGGGTCATGGTTCGAACGGGGTCCAGGGACGAAGCCCCTCCGTAGAATTAAAACAAAATTCGATTTTAAATAGAAAGTTATGACGCTTAATAAATCTTTCTCCATTATATAAACCTTGAATAATCTTTGAATATTTAATAAATCTCTCTTAATGAGATGAAAAACATTCGAAAAGAAGTATATTTGTTGTACTTTGATAGTCAATGAAAGAAACATTTGATCTTCGGCAATCAACAAAGAAACGAACTTTTTTTTTAAGACGCATAAATCGCCACGGCGTCGAGGGCTTATATTTATCGTTCAAGGGCTTACATACAGTTAGAAGGCTTTAAAAAGACGGATTTTCAAGAATTTTTTTCGCGCAGACTATTCAATTTATTAATTTGAAAATTGGTGTACATATTATAATAACCTTATAATATATTTACACATTTTTTATTTGTAAAAATAATCATCGCGAATGTTGCTATCGCCGATCTCCTAGAGCTCCGCAAAAAAAACCAATTTGGCGGTGAGCACGATATCTCTGGACCGGATTATCTGAAATGAAAAAACCAAATAAATTTCGTTAATATAATACATTATCTAGTATTTAATTGAAGGAATTAGCGAAAAAATAATTTTTGACAAAATGGCGACTTCTCAAAATAAAAGACTCGATTTTGAACGAAAATTTAAGCCTTAAATTGTTTATAAAACGGAAAATATTTATCGGAGAAAAAAAATCTTCGATTAATTACTAAAAAATCTAGTTAAAAAGGTTGTGTTAAAATTTGAGACTGATCGGTTCAGCCGTTTTCGAGAAATCTTGATTACCGATTTTGAAAACATAGTTTTGAGATAATCGCGTTTAAAGTTTCAAGTTTGTTCCGCCCGCTGTGCAGGTAGTGCGCTATAAATAGCTATAACTTCGGTTCTAATACTCCGATCGTTATGAAATTTCGTGAGAGTATTCTCGAGAGTATATACTTAAAGAATATGCAACAATAAAAAAAATACTTTTTTCATCCATCACAACTGTATATAACCCCTTAAAGTATTCAGATAGCCAGCCAGCACTATCGATTCCGGCTTCGATTTCGCTTTCTTCGAACGCTTACATTGCACGAAAGTTTCGAACGTTGATTCGTACAATTTTTCATTACGGCTGCGTGAAATGCTCACATTACTTGTCTCGTTTCCGTTTGGAAAATACGGGATCTATCACGGTTTTCTATTATCTACGGTAACTATTTTCACAGCGTGGGTAATGTGCCGTTGTTAACTTAACTTATCATTTTACGACGATTTCATTCGATCTTAGCTGAACATAAGGGTATAATTCCATGGGGACAGCACCCGTTTGAAGCCGACGTTTCTGGGTAGGGCTACATATGGCTGGTTTTCAAACTATACGTGAAACCATTCAAAAAAATTTCAAACATTTCTTAGATTACATGCTGTTCATAGTAGGTTTCTGAAAGGAATTTCCGCGATAAAGCTACTGGCTATCCTGTTGAATCCGTGATATACCACACGTATCCCGGTTCCGCCCGAGTTAAATTCCCGTAATTTAACGGTAACACGACTGTTCGACCGTGGACAAAATAACCGCGACAAAATAGCCCCTACATTAGAACCCCGAACAAAAAATCTAAGGATAAAATAACCCATAGACAGAATAATTGCGGACAAAATATCCGGGGACGAAATAACCTGCCGATAAAATAACCGCAACTGAATAACCAGTAATATTTTTAATTTCTCGTGTTTCGTGTTTGAATTTGTTGTGTGTTATTATTTTTCATTTATTGACGTTATTTGGTACTCGGGGATTTAGAGTTATTGTTAGTTTTTTTATTTATTTTTGGGTCTTCGGGGATTTAGGGTTATTTTTTAGCCTGGATATTTTGTCGGGGTTTTTTCATTTTCAGGTTATTTTGTCCGTCGTTATTTTGTTTTTTGGTTATTTTGTCCTCTGGTTATTTCGTCCGGGGTTTTAATATCGGGGTTATTTTGTCGCTGTTATTTCGTCCACGGTCGTACTGTGACGGAGCCAATTTAACAACAAAAATCTTGAAAACTGTACGTCCATTCCACTGCACCTCCATTCTGAGGTTAAGTTGCGGAGAAATTGACTCTTGAGACACGTGAGAAAAAATGAACAATTCCGTGATTGGAACCTGAACGGCATACTACCTCAATATTTGCCGCAAAGTGCTGCGCTTGGCCAACCAAACCTTCATAAGTGCGCGTGACACTGTCCCATCAGCAAATGCAAGAAGTTATAGGACAACGACAAAACGGTGTGAAACATCGTGGTGGCACGAATGGATACGATTCGCACCCGAGAGAACAATTAGAATATACCTGATGTTGCTTACCATTGGCCTTTAATACCATAAGCAAACATCATCTAACTGACAAACATAATCTTGTATTAATCCTTTATGAAATTCTATTGTTACAGGATCGAAAGTTCTACCTGGGACTTTGTCGAGGATTATTCTGACGAAATTGACGAATATTATGACGATGATTATGACGATTATTATGACGATGATTACGACGATGATTATGAAGATGATAGTGAGGAAGACCGCTCGAAAAAAAAGAAAAAAAAGAAAAAGGAAAAGAAGGAGAAGGAAAAAGAGAAAAAGAAAAAAGAAGAGAAAAAGAATAAAGAAGATAAGAAGAAGGAAGAAAGGAAAAAAGAAGATGAAAAGAAAGAAGAAGAGGAGAAGAAGAAGGAAGAAGAGAACAAAAAGGAAGAGAAGAAGAAGGAGGAAGAAGAGAAGAAAAAGGAAGAGAAAAAGAAGGAGGAAGAAGAAAAGAAAAAGGAAGAGGAAAAGAAAAAGAAAGAAGAAAGGAAAAAGGAAGAGAAGAAAACAAAGGAAGAAGAGAAAAAAAAGGACGAAGAGAAGAAGAAGGAAGAAGAGAAGAAGAAGGAGGAAGAAGAGAAGAAAAAGAAAGAGGAAAAGAAAAAGGAAGAAGAAAGGAAAAAGGAAGAGAAGAAAACAAAGGAAGAAGAGAAAAAAAAGGAAGAAGAGAAGAAGAAGGAAAAAGAGAAGAAGAAGGAGGACGAAGAGAAGAAAAAGAAAGAGGAAGAAGAAAGGAAAAAGGAAGAGAAGAAAACAAAGGAAAAAGAGAAAAAAAAGGAAGAAGAGAAGAAGAAGGAAGAAGAGAAGAAAAAGGAAGATGAAAAGAAAAAAGAAGAGGAGAAGAAGAAGGAAGAAGAGAACAAAAAGGAAGAGAAGAAGAAGGAGGAAGAAGAGAAGAAAAAGGAAGAGGAAAAGAAAAAGGAAGAAGAAAGGAAAAAGGAAGAGAAGAAAACAAAGGAAGAAGAGAAAAAAAAGGAAGAAGAGAAGAAGAAGGAAGAAGAGAAGAAGAAGGAGGAAGAAGAGAAGAAAAACGAAGAGGAAAAGAAAAAGGAAGAAGAAAGGAAAAAGGAAGAGAAGAAAACAAAGGAAGAAGAGAAAAAAAAGGAAGAAGAGAAGAAGAAGGAAGAAGAGAAGAAGAAGGAGGAAGAAGAGAAAAAAAAGGAAGAGGAAAAGAAAAAGGAAGAAGAAAGGAAAAAGGAAGAGAAGAAAACAAAGGAAGAAGAGAAAAAAAAGGAAGAAGAGAAGAAGAAGGAAGAAGAGAAGAAAAAGGAAGAGAAAAGGAAGAAGGAAGAAGAGGAGAAAAAGAAAGAAGAAGAGAAAAAAAAGAAAGATGAGACGAAAAAGGAAGAAGAAAAAAAAAAGGGCAAAGAAAAAAATGAAAAAGAAAAGAATTCGAAGGTCGAAGAAAATAAAAGGAGTGAAAAGACGGGAAAGCAAGAAAAGGACAACTATCGCAAACCGAATCTGGATACGAAAACCGGAAATCAGCCAAACGGCAGGCCCGATTTCAGCGGCAAATCCGGCAGTGCAGCGATCGGCAGCGCAGCACTTGGCAGTGCAGCGATCGGCGGCGCAGCACTCGGCAGTGCAGCGATGGGCGGCGCAGCACTTGGCAGTACAGCGATCGGTGGCGCAACACTTGGCAGTGCAGCGATCGGTGGCGCAGCACTTAGCAGTGCAGCGATCGGCGGCGCAGCACTTGGCAGTGCAGCGACCGGTGGCGCAGCACTTGGCAGTGCAGCGACCGGCGGCGCAGCACTTGGCAGTACAGCGGTCGGTGGCGCAGCACTTGGCAGTGCAGCGATGGGCGGCGCAGCACTTGGCAGTGCAGCGATCGGCGGCGCAGCACTTGGCAGTGCAGCGATGGGCGGCGCAGCACTTGGCAGTACAGCGATCGGTGGCGCAGCACTTGGCAGTGCAGCGATCGGCGGCGCAGCACTTGGCAGTGCAGCGATCGGCGGCGCAGCACTTGGCAGTACAGCGATCGGTGGCGCAGCACTTGGCAGTGCAGCGACCGGCGGCGCAGCACTTGGCAGTGCAGCGATCGGTGGCGCAGCACTTAGCAGTGCAGCGACCGGCGGCGCAGCACTTGGCAGTGCAGCGATCGGCGGCGCAGCACTTGGCAGTGCAGCGATGGGCGGCGCAGCACTTGGCAGTACAGCGATCGGTGGCGCAGCACTTGGCAGTGCAGCGATCGGCGGCGCAGCACTTGGCAGTGCAGCGATCGGCGGCGCAGCACTGGGCAGTACAGCGATCGGTGGCGCAGCACTTAGCAGTGCAGCGACCGGCGGCGCAGCACTTGGCAGTACAGCGATCGGTGGCGCAGCACTTGGCAGTACAGCGATCGGTGGCGCAGCACTTGGCAGTGCAGCGACCGGCGGCGCAGCACTTGGCAGTGCAGCGATCGGTGGCGCAGCACTTAGCAGTGCAGCGACCGGCGGCGCAGCACTTGGCAGTGCAGCGATCGGCGGCGCAGCACTTGGCAGTGCAGCGATGGGCGGCGCAGCACTTGGCAGTACAGCGATCGGTGGCGCAGCACTTGGCAGTGCAGCGATCGGCGGCGCAGCACTTGGCAGTGCAGCGATCGGCGGCGCAGCACTGGGCAGTACAGCGATCGGTGGCGCAGCACTTGGCAGTGCAGCGACCGGCGGCGCAGCACTTGGCAGTACAGCGATCGGTAGCGCAGCACTTGGCAGTGCAGCGACTGGCAGCGCAGCGATCGGCGGCGCAGCACTTGGCAGTGCAGCGACCGGCGGCGCAGCACTTGGCAGTGCAGTGACCGGTGGCGCAGCACTTGGCAGTGCAGCGATGGGCGGCGCAGCACTTGGCAGTACAGCGATCGGTGGCGCAGCACTTGGCAGTGCAGCGACTGGCAGCGCAGCGATCGGCGGCGCAGCACTTGGCAGTGCCGCGACCGGCGGCGCAGCACTTGGCAGTGCAGTGACCGGTGGCGCAGCACTTGGCAGTGCAGCGATGGGCGGCGCAGCACTTGGCAGTACAGCGATCGGTGGCGCAGCACTTGGCAGTGCAGCGGTCGGTGGCGCAGCACTTAGCAGTGCAGCGACCGGCGGCGCAGCACTTGGCAGTACAGCGATCGGTGGCGCAGCACTTGGCAGTGCAGTGATGGGCGGCGCAGCACTTGGCAGTACAGCGATCGGTGGTGCAGCACTTGGCAGTGCACCGATCGGCGGCGCAGCACTTGGCAGTGCAGCGATCCCCAGCGCAGCACTTGGCAGTACAGCGATCGGTGGCGCAGCACTTGGCAGTGCAGCGACCGGCGGCGCAGCACTTGGCAGTGCAGCGATGGGCGGCGCAGCGATCGGCGGCGCAGCACTTGGCAGTACGGCGATCGGTGGCGCAGCACTTGGCAGTGCAGCGATCGGCGGCGCAGCACTTGGCAGTACAGCGATCGGTGGCGCAGCACTTGGCAGTGCAGCGACCGGCGGCGCAGCACTTGGCAGTGCAGCGATCGGCGGCGCAGCACTTGGCAGTGCAGCGACCGGCGGCGCAGCATTTGGCGTCCCAGCGACTGGCGAAGAGGAGAAGAAGAAGGAAGAACAGAAGAAAAAGGAAGAGGAGAAAAAGAAGGAAGAAGAGAAGAAAAGGGGAGAAAAAAAGAAGGAAGAAAAGATGAAGAAGGGAGAAGAGACGAACCTTGCAACAGGTATCCCAATCGAAGTTCCAGATAGCAAGAATATAGACAGCATCAATTTATTCGGCCTGGAGTCCTTCAAGGTAATCAATGGATCGGCTTATTCTTCCTAAAAAAGACCAAAAAAGCATAAATGAATAAGAAAATATAACATTCTATGCTCTCACGTTTCAAAGGCTATTTATGGGTATCAAACCAGCAATCTCATTTACTCGCCGGTCGGTGCTGCAGAGTCTCTGTTCATGTTAGATATGGGCGCCCACGAGGAATCCGGAATTCAAATTCGGAAGGGTACTCATCTACACCGTCGAACAACGGCAAAGGAAATGAGCAACTTTGTACGGGGTCTGAACGTGAGTTTGTATTGGAGCAACTGAAACCACTGGAAAACTATAACAAGATATTAATGTAAGACGTCGTTTTATCGCATTATTTATAGAACGCCAAGGAGTACGAGCTGTATACGTCGAGCGGAATTTTTCATGACAAGCATCTTCATCTACTTGAATTCCTTGACGATATTAATCGAAAAATGTTGAACACTTCATCGAAGGTAGTCGACTTTGCTCATCCCGAAGAAACTTCTAGGACCATAAACGAGTGGTGCGCGGTAAAGACGAACCAACATATTGAGAAAATCTTCAATCCCGGTAAATAGGCTCTCGTGCCACTTACGTCGCTCTTTAATTCTTCCGCCCGACATCATAACGTGACACTCTGATCACGATGTCGGGCTTATTTTACCGATGCTTTTATAAAAAATTTATTGGGGAACATATAAATCGTGCCAAAAATTGCGGTTTTTGAGAATTTCATGGCGTCGCTTCTGTTATTCTTTTGATCTTTTTTTATTTTTACCATCTTGTTATCAACTCACACCTGCCACGAAGACCTATATTTTATTTCTCAGCATTATGAAAATGCCTGGCATATCACCATTGAACGTAGCCGACGCGTTTTTTAGTGTTAGAACCGAGGTTTCGACGTTCTCGGGCGTCTTTGAACCTTTCATATGTGGTGCTATTATCACAATCCCACACTTACCCCGCCTTAAAGATTAGGAAGACAATGTTTAAATAATTTGAGTCTATTTGGAGTCCGAAAACCTTTTGAATAGAAAAAAAGTGCAATGATTTGAAAACGGAAGGAAAATCATTTCCCTCATTTCACTTGGATTATATCGTATATGTATGAATACATGTTTCATTTGAAAGAACCAACGGTGCTCAAATTCCCGTATGAAAAGTATCTTCGTGCTTGGACATTGCCAAACTTGGGTTTTCCGTCGTAATTTTTCGCTGCCGAAAGCGGGACCCGGATCGGGAACAATATCCATTGTGCCGGAACATGCTACCCATAAGAATGATATAGTAATATGAAAAAAGAATGACAAAAAAAACTTTAATTTGTTTGATGTTTTGGGAGAACCGAATCAGTACCATATGATAGAGCAAGCCAATCAAGCTTTTTCGAGCGATGAAAGCTTCAGAACTCCAGAGTTGAAATGCAAGTAATGACATTTTTTTGAAATTTTCCTTCGGTTTTTATACAATTTGGTTTATTATTTTGTCGCAAAAGAATTATATTCTCAGTACGAAGTTTCGAATTTTTCTTTTCTCACATTAGGTAGGAATATTTCAATAAAAGGTTGTATTTTAAACATTACGGAACAGGTCGGAGAGATCGTTGCCAGAACTCCATCGAAATGTTATGGTACATGCCATGACCCCGATATTCGTACTCGATTCTTAGTCTTCTCGCCAGCCGTGTCTCACGCGTATCAATTTATTTTATTTTCTTAAACACAGAAAATATCGAAAATACGACAAAACTCCTTGTCACGAACGCCGTCTACTACAAGAACAAGTGGGCATTTCGGTTCGACGCAAACAAAACAACGAATATGGATTTCTTCGTCAATGGAGAAAAGGCTGAGCCGGTAAAGGCTATGTACACTAACGGGACGTTCTGCGCGGCGTACTTACGTGGACAACGGGCGACTCTCATCAAACTTCCGCACGCGGTGAGTCCGAAGTTGAGAAAAAGGGCCAAACGAAAAATCGGAACTATTTTGACTTGCTACTAAAATGTATTATTTCATGCCGAGAACATAACATTGTACATTTCTGTAGGCTACCGATCAAGCATCCAAGGATGCTGTGACAATGTACATTATTCTTCCGGATAGGAAAAACGGTCTTGATGGATTGATGGAAAAGTTGGAGGAAATCGATCTGAATTCTTATGCTGTTGGATGCCGTGAGTTGAAGTTTGAAGTGTTTCTGCCGACATTAAATTTCGAGAGCACGATCTATCTTCGAACACCTCTCCAAGACGTGAGTAAAATATTAATATTCATCCATTTTTTTTATCCCAACGTTCCAGCTAGCCAAAGGATTTTCGACGATACTGCAAAATACGTATTCTTATATTTTTAACTTCCCGTTTCTCTAGGCAAGTTATTATAATGACCTTGAAAATAGAAAATCAGTTCGTTGATGAATATTTACGTTTCAAGCTCATTGGAGTCATTTTAACCTATTTTAAGTAAAATGTGTGTATATTTATATATATATTAGGATGGTCCTTATTGGGTGATGTCATAATTTCTTTGGTATTTTTCTTCAAAGGTAATCAAAACATAAATAGAAAAAAAATTACACACACCTACGAGTAATCGATTTTTATAAGCATGCATTTCAAAATTCGTTGGGGAAATTTGTTATTACTTCAAAACCATAAATGATAAAAAAATAGCTTTTCATGGCTGGCTCAAAAAAGCGATTTTTTTGCGAATTACGAACTAAACATTAGAATCACGAAAATGTTACGTAAGACCATTTTGGTCGAGCATTAATTTCCTCTAAAACTGTCAAATGAGATTTTTTGTTTATCGTTATCCTGCAAATGGACCCTTGAACTAAAAACGTTAGTTCTTTTTCAATTATTAAGAAGAAAGAAGCTATATTTCGCAGGGATTCAACTCGTGCTACATCCACCATAAAGTTGAGACACATTCTTTCGGGTTCGTAGCTCACAACCGAATTTGGTTTGCAGTTGGGAATCGAGAGAATATTTGGAACGGAAACAGACTCCGCACCCTTCGTCAGCAGACGGGAACTGATTGTCGACGATATCGTCCAGAAAGCTGTTATCGAAGTCGAAGAAAATAGTGTCGAGGTCGCAGCTGTAACCGGTGAGCTTCTAAAGCTTTTACTTTCGGTTCGAGTGAAGGTTTTTCGAGATCTTGGCCGAAGAGCGTATCGCAAACTATTGCCGCGATCATTAGAGAAACAATATGTGCCATTAGTGATTAGTCCGGATCAACTAATACTATCTGAATAATGCGCATAAATAAAATGTTCAGCTTATTTGTTTTTTTTTCTCACGTTCGAGGGCACAGCTCTGCGTCGAATTCGCACTATAAATAACATTCGTATAATTATTGAGTCAATTCAAACATTGCAGTGATAACCACTGGCTTTTTTTCACCAGAAACTATTTTCAATGATATAGTTTTCCCAAAGACATAATTAATAATAGAATATTGCATCGGACGATGCCAAATCGAAAGCACCGACGACTCTGTTTGTTCCGTTGTTGCGAACGCCAGCAAACGTCGCTCCTTTCGCGTACGCAGGGAAATGAATACCTCAAATTCTTTTCAGAGACCGCTTTCCTGCCTGATATAAGTCCAAAGATGGAACATGTGAGACAGATGAAGGTCAATAAGCCGTTTGTCGCTTTAATCACGAAGAAGGATGGAACCTTGCTTTTCGCTGCGGTTATCAACGATCCCAGGTAGGTAACAATGTTCACTTCCATCAAGACCTCTACTTTCGAAGGCAATATTGAGGTAGTATCTCACTCACAGGCCGAAGTCAAGTAGGCGACTACCGGTATATTGCGCACTTGGTTAGAGAGTGTCAAAATAAAGTAACCCATAAAAATCATGTACGCAATATTAAAATAGACTATCGGATACTTATTTCTCTAAAGAATCGGTCATATTTCGCTGACAATGGGTAAATTATTCTGAATTATGTAGATAGCTTGACTCGCCCCATCCCCCCCCCCCCCCTCCGGTGTCACCTATGGACGGAAATCAATGAGTACTTTATGATGGTTCTAATCGATTAATCCTGACGAATGAACAGTTTTTGTTTAATGATTATTAATTGTCTATCAAAGAGGCAACACTGGAGTTTTAACGTCGAGCGCGATGTTTTCAACACCCGACGTAGACGAGCACGGGCAGCGTTAAAAGGCCCGCTTCCAATAAACTTTATCTAACTAACAAAAGCCATGTTTCCCGAGCTTGACGCAGGGCCATGGTTGGAACGGGGTCCAGGGACGAAGCCCTCCCCCCCCCCCCCCCCCCCCTCCCCCGAAGAATTAAAACAAAACTTGATAAACCTTTGACACTTATATAAACCTTGAATAATTTTTGAATATTTAATAAATATCTCTTAATGCGATGAAAAATATGTGAAAAAAAAGTATATTTGTTGTACTTTGATATTCAAAGAAAGAAACATATGATCTTCGGCCATCAACAAAGAAACGTTCTTCATTTTTAACACACTATAAATCGACCACAGCGTCGAAGGCTTGTATTTATCTTCCAAAATATTGAGATACGCAAGCACTATCGATTCCGTTTTCGATTTCGTTTTCGTCCGACGCTTTCATTCCACGAAAGTTGCGTACGTTGATTCGTACAATCTTTCATTATGGCTGCGTGAGAATGCTCACAGTACTCGTCTCGTTTCCATTTGGAAAGTACGGGATCTCCCACGGTTTTCGATTACCCACCGTAACTAACTTCACAGCGTGGGTAATGTCGTCAAAATCGCACGCTTGCAAACATGGTCTTTAGGGTAGTTCTCGAAGTTCAGAATCTTATTCGGCCGAAAACCATTTTCACGCGGTACAACAAGCTACGCCTCTATATCTATATTTACGTTTTCGGCAGAACGAAATTCTGAACTTCGAGACCGTTCTTTACAGTGAACTCGTTCTCCATTAAAAAAAAAAAGATAACTTCCGATCGAAACATCCGCCCGAGCTCTATAAGGCGTTAACGTTTTTGTTTTGGTTCGAGGAATTTGTAAAAACAAAAACAATTTTAAAAATTAGTGGTATATATTTTGTTTTATTTTTGAATTCGTAATAAACAATTGTTAAATCGGGGCAACCTAATCATGGATATCTTCATCGTGTAGAGTGCGCAGAAACAAAAAAAGACGGATGTTAATTTTAATTTGTCAATAACCATGGTTTGTTAAACCGGTGAACATGTTCAAAAGCTTTCCCTTCCGAACGAAGCGTCGGCCTAAGTAGTTTGAGATCTCAACATTTTCGTTTTCATTCAAAGAATTTGAAAAAAATGAACCTTACCAATTGAGGGTACGTTTTTTGTTTTCATCAACTTTTAATTTTGAATTGTTTATAAATAGTTGTTGAATTTGTGCAACATAATCGTGAACGTTTCCATTGTATAGGGCGTTAAAAACCGAAAAAAAACGCCTCTGATTTTTCACGTTATCACTAACCGTTGCTGAGATATATCGATTTAAACAACTCGAAATAAAGAACGTTGAAATGCGGGTCTGTTCATTTTCGACACATATTAATGTTAAAGGACGTGGGGCAGAAATTTCGACCCAACCGTACTAAGCGGACTATTTATTGGATGATCGACGTTGAATCATCGCGAGAAAACCATAGAAATCTCTAGTTATTATCGGAAACCAATTATAATTATTCAATTGAAAAGTGTCGACAGGGCTTCGTTTAGCGTCAATAGTTCAGATTTCCACACACACACGACTACACCACCAACAGTCACTATACCAAACTACCGGTAACCAAAAATTGATCTTCAATTACCGAATACAGACAAACTATACGTCAAAACATTAAAAAATGTTGTAATAATGTTTTAGATTGAATGCTGCTTCTAGTAGTAGGTCTTTGAAAAGAATTTATTCTTGAGACACGTTAGAAAAAATAAACAATTAGGTGATGGTAACCTAAACGGCATACTACGTCAATATTCGCCGCAACGCGCTGCACTTGGCCAACCAAACCTTCATAAGTGCACGGTATACTGTCCTATCAGCAAATGCAAAAAGTCATAGGACAACGACAAAACCGTGTGGCACATCGTAGTGGCACGGATAAATACGATTCGCACACGAGAGAACAATTGAAATGTACCTGATGTTGCTTTCTATTGGCCTTTAATATCATAAGCAAACATTATCCAACCGACATTTAAGATGTATCCACTTCACGTATAAATCCTTTATGAAATTCTATTGTTACAGGATCAAGAGTTCCACCTGGGATTTTGTCAAAGATTATGACGATGATAGTCATGAAGACCGCTCGAAGGAGAGAAGAAATGAGGAGGAAAAAGAGAGGAAGGAGGAAGAAAAGAGGAAAATGGAAGAGGAGAAGAAGACGGAAAAGGAGAAGAAGATGGAAGAGGAAAAGAAAAAGGAAGAAGAGAAGAAAAGAGAAGAGGAGAAGAAGAAGAAAGAAGAGAAGAAAAAGAAAGAGGAGAAGAAGGAAGAAGAGAAGAAAGAAGAGGAGAAGAAGAAAAAAGACAAGGAAGAAGAAGAGAAGAAAAAGGAAGAGAAGAAGAAGGAAGAAGAGAAGAAAAAAGGAGAAGAGAAGAAAAAGGAAGAGAAGAAGAAGGAAGAAGAGAAGAAAAAAGAAGAGGAGAAGAAAAAAGAAGAGGAGAAGGAAAAGGAAGAGAAGAAGAAGGAAGAAGAGAAGAAAAAGGAAGAAGAGAAGAAAAGGAAAGAAGAGAAGAAGAAGAAAGAGGAAGAGGAAAAACAAGAGGAGAAGAAAAAGGAAGAGGAGAAGAAAAAGGAAGAAGAGAAGAAAAAGGAAGAGAAGAAGAAGGAAGAAGAGAAGAAAAAAGAAGAGGAGAAGAAAAAGGAAGAGAAGAAGAAGGAAGAAGAGAAGAAAAAGGAAGAAGAGAATAAAAGGAAAGAAGAGAAGAAGAAGAAAGAGGAAAAGGAAAAACAAGAGGAGAAGAAAAAGGAAGAGGAAAAGAAAAAGGAAGAAGAGAAGAAAAAAGAAGAAGAGAAGAAGAAGGAAGAGGAGAAGAAAAAGGAAGAGGAGAAGAAGGAAGAAGAGAAGAAAAAAGGAGAAGAGAAGAAAAAGGAAGAGAAGAAGAAGGAAGAAGAGAAGAAAAAAGAAGAGGAGAAGAAAAAAGAAGAGGAGAAGGAAAAGGAAGAGAAGAAGAAGGAAGAAGAGAAGAAAAAGGAAGAAGAGAAGAAAAGGAAAGAAGAGAAGAAGAAGAAAGAGGAAGAGGAAAAACAAGAGGAGAAGAAAAAGGAAGAGGAGAAGAAAAAGGAAGAAGAGAAGAAAAAGGAAGAGAAGAAGAAGGAAGAAGAGAAGAAAAAAGAAGAGGAGAAGAAAAAGGAAGAGAAGAAGAAGGAAGAAGAGAAGAAAAAGGAAGAAGAGAATAAAAGGAAAGAAGAGAAGAAGAAGAAAGAGGAAAAGGAAAAACAAGAGGAGAAGAAAAAGGAAGAGGAAAAGAAAAAGGAAGAAGAGAAGAAAAAAGAAGAAGAGAAGAAGAAGGAAGAGGAGAAGAAAAAGGAAGAGGAGAGGAAAAAAAAAGAGGAGAAGAAGAAGGAAGAAGAGAAGAAAAAGGAAGAGGAGGAAAAAAAGGAAGAAGAGAGGAAAAAGGAAGAAGAGAGGAAAAAGGAAGAAGAGAGGAAAAAGGAAGAAGAGAGGGAAAAGGAAGAAGAGAGGAAAAAAGAAGAAGAGAGGAAAAAGGAAGAGGAGAAGAAGAGAAAACAAGGTTCGATCGAAGATTGTCCCGACGATTCGATTGGGATTTACCATCCCTTTAACCTTTCGCTCGAAGATTGTCCCGAGGATATTGGATACTGAGGAGGTTCATACTGAGGATAAAACCAAAGTTTTTCCTTAGGATTCTCCGAGGGATGTTACCGAGGATACTATGGAGAATTGTCTAGAAGATGCTACTGAGCTTCCTACCCAGGAAGCTATCGAAAATTCCACCAAGAACCCTACCACGAATCCCGTTGACAATCCTGTCAGTCCACCCTACATCGAATCCCAGCGAAAGAAGAAAAAGCTGGAGAACGAGTGATGAGTGCCAGCAACCGTTGTCGACGAGGAATTTGAAAAAAAATGAAAAAGAAAAAATCTCTATAAATTAAAGAAAAAGAATAAAGAGAAAAATGAATGGACAAATGCCGACGACTCTGGTTCATAATACATTATTGGATTAAGATGGATTCAATGCATAACATGTACTACTGATTATATAGAGAAATAAAGCTTCAAATTTTAAGCAAATTTGAGTGATGCTAGGATCTTGGGATAAAGAAAAAAATTAAATTCGGACCGAAGTATATGATATATAAATATGTAAATAAAGTACCAAAAATTTCGAATTCCCGTTGAGAATATAGTCCAGATTGTATTGAATAGAGAGTGCGATCCGTCTTGGAAGAGAAAAAACTCATCGAACTTGTAGTTCAAGCCCAACGCCGATTGGCAATGAGAAACAATAATAAAGTTCTTAACAAATTTTGGGTGAATTCGTTTGGTTATTATCAATATTCCTCACAACATAGCAAATCAAAGCGAAACATTTTGTTTGAACGACGAGTTCACTTCTTTACTCCCAAATTTCTCCTGTTTTTTAAAATAATGAAACATATTTTTCGTAACTTTGTTCCGATTATCGTCTTCAGCTAGCAAGAAAAGAGGCGCCTACGACCATCGGCTCTTTGCTCTGTCTTTTTCGATTTCCTTTTTTCGTACGGCGTTAGTAGTCCATATCGTAATGACGATGGCCAGTACTGCCAGCAGAGATGAGTAGGGAGATTGATACAGCGGCCTATTCTCTGGGGGTAAAACTACTTCTTATTCGTCGAAAATTCATGGCACCCCACCACGCCGCCACTTACTTGACAGTGGTGGGGTGCCATGAATTTTCAAGGGAGTGGGGAGAACGTCGTTCAAGTGTGGTGGGGCGTCTTTAACGGGTGGCACACTCAGGAACGGATTCGACCGTTCGAGCGCCTTTAATAACAGCTGGGGCTGCGCGACATCGAGAGGCAAACGAGGTTCAGCGTTCGGACTGGCTAAGTTTGACCCACCATAATCGATGCGTGCTGTGAAATACTTGAATGTCGTCAAATGGATCAAGTAATGCCTAAAAAAGGTTGATTTTAATAAGATATAGGGAAATAATATGTAGCAAAAAATGTTTTTAAAAAAAATTTCTTTCTCGGGATTAAAAATAATAGATTGCACTATCTGGGTTATTTCGGGGAAAACCGTTCACGAATAATAAATTTAAAAAATATTGATAGCATCCGATTCGAGCTGCCGTGATAGCTACAGTGGTAGCGTGCTTGCGTGGGAACTGAAAATTTGTAGGTTCAAGTCCCGAAGGTAATTTTTTTTTTCCGAAATGTTAATCATACAATCATCTGGAGAAATCCGATTAAATGTTTATTCCCTGACATTTGATTTTTCTTTCAAGTCAAAAACTTTGTTTGGGCATTTTCCTTCCTTCGTCTCCGAAAATAGTTCTTTATTCGTTCAAGGTTTCTAGCAAGAATTTATGTTGTTAAATTATGGTCTGACCCCGTGTCTTGAATAAAAATTATACGTTCAATATGAAATCGAACTAATTTTCGGCTCAAAACGGCACAATGCAACACAGGAATGATTGTAATTTGTTTTTGATACAATCGTAATAATTGAACATAACATACAAGATTGTGTAAACGGGGAGAAAATGTATATTACGTTTAATTATTTTGATAACTAAAAAAATGAATACTCACCACGAACCTTGAACGAATAGAGTACGATTTACGGAAACAAATACGAATAAATTAGCAAAAAAGTCTTTTTATTGGAAAAATCCGCCCACTTCTGCCCCGGCTGGTCTTCAATTTGAATGAAATTTTTTTCTGAAAGTACTCCTCAAGTTCCTCTGTAGAAAGTGGTATAAGTGGTGTCTATTATTTTTCATTGAATTTCAAAGATTATTAAATTTGGAAAACTCGCACAGTATATCCGACGGGGCAAATTCAGACTTAATCGCCCCACGTCAAAATCTGCACTTTGAACTATCGGGAAACAATATAAAAAAATTGGGAGGCCTATGGTTAGTGCCCATGGTAAGCAATGCCTATGGCTATTAATCCCTACGGCTATTTATGTTTATTTTGTGTGACTCTTTACGAGCCGCGCAAGTAACTTCTCGATTTGCGAGTAAAAGTTTTAAATTATGTTTTCTTCAGAAAACTAAAAAACGATACCAAATTGGACAACAATCGAATCAGCTCTAAGTTAGAGCAGAACACATCGATTCCATTATCGATCAGTCTGTACGTACGTGCGTACAGACACACACACGCACACACACGCGCGCGCCCCGCGCCTGCGCGCACATACACACATATATACATTTTGCTCAAAATTGGCTAAAATGATCCCAATGGCCTTGAAACATGAAAATTGCCAAAAAATTGATTTTTGGGATCATTATAATAACTTTCCTATAAAGCCGGGAACTTAAAAATAGTGAGAATCAATTGCATTCTCCAGGTTTCAATTGTCAAAATTAGGTTTTTAATGTAGCCGAGTGGTTAGCGACACAAGAAAAATCATGTCGTAAGGCTCTTTTTGGGAGGGTAGGGATGCGTAGCAAATTATTTGTACCGTGTATAATTTTGTTAGCAGAGCAAAAATAAAACGAGTGGCCCCCTGGAAAAACCGTCACTCGGGGATATGAAAGTAATGAACATATTCTGATACTTTTCAGAGATACAAGAATACGTATTTTTCGTTTTTTCGAAATTTCCATTTTTCTAAAAGTTATTAACATTTGAATTTTTATGTATTAATTTAGACGAAATTTTTTTTCTCTCGATCTATTTGATAAAATTAAATAATATTTTAAGGAAATATTTCTAACGAACTGTTCTATTCAATGACATTTTTTTTTAAAACGTGATGCAAAAATGTATCTCAAATCTAAACAATTTTGTTAAACAAATAGAAAATTCAACAACTTCTCCATCGATTTTCATATTTTTTCTCATAGACATTCATTCTGTGTTCAATTGAGAACACAAGCATGAAGCATTCCATGCGGCTTCGAACGATCCAACCGGTGCCCACTCTAAAAAACAATCGAATTTTGTCAAATTATTCAATTATATGGAAAAGAGTAGTGTAACTTTGTTCAACATTTTTGGATAGCATGTTTTTAAGTTTTCCACAATTTTTCAAATTTCTAAGTACCGTTATCTCTCGAAAGCATACGAATAAATAAAAAAACGTTTAAAACAAAAAAGTTGCAGTTTTACATAAACCTTGTAAGAAAATTGTTAAACATTTTTCGAGTTTCAAAAATAATCATTTTAATAAAAAATATACAAAAATAATTTCTTTCGGTTGGTATGTCGGTTTCGATTTATCTTAGGAAATCTCAGAAAATACTCTGAAGTCTGTACAATAGACACGTATTTTTTTTAGATGGCTCGATCAGTTGTTCTGAAGCTATGCTTTCTTTTTTTAATGATATATATTTTTTGTTTTTTGCGAACAATCAATTATTCATTAAATTTTCAGATAAAAGAACATCTACTATAATGATATTGATGGTCCGGAGTTTATCGCCGCATACTCCATCGGTGACGTTAATGGAACTCCATTGAACTCGTCCCAAGGCTACGCTCTAAGATCATTCTTTCGAAAAATTCAATGATTATTACAGTAATCGATGTTTATTACGTGAAAAATCTGAGAAAGTTCAGAGGAGAATAATTTTTAATAATTGTTGATGCCTTCAGAAAAATCATAATAATAAAGCAAAGCATAGCTTTGGAACAACTGATTGTGCCATCCAAAAAAATACATGTCTATTATACATAATTCAGAGGATTTTTTGGAACTTTTTGAGATACATCGAAACCGACATACCGACCGAAAACAATTATTTTCGTATATTTTTAATGAAAATGTTAATATTTTAAACTCGAAAAATTCAGAAAAAGATTTTTTCACGAAGTTTATGTAAAAATGCAATTTTTTGTCGGAAACATTTTTCTGTTTAATCGTATACTTTCAGGACATGACGGTAATTAGAAAATTTTGAAATTTTGAAAAACTCACCCAATTGTGATCCAAAAATTTTGAAAGATGTACACTCTTTCATATAATTAAATAATTTGACAAAATTTCAATTATTTTAAGAGCGGACAACATTTTGACCGTTCGAAACCGCATGGAATGCCTCATATATTATATAATATATAATATCATATATATATATATTAGGGTGGGTCAAAAAAATCGACTATTTTTTTTTTTACTTCGTACTCTAAAAAATAGGTTACTAGACACCTCTAGAAAATTCACACCAAATATGAGCTTTTTATTTTAAGGGGAAGGTCCTCCGCCTCACAGTTTTTTATTTTTTCTTCAGTATTAGAAGAAAAAATTCATATCGCTCTATGAACTGTTCGTTAAAAATATCCCCCCTTAATATACTTGTAGGAAATTGATCGCTCTACAAAAAAGGTTTCTTACCATTTTTTCGTAAACCTCACTGTTTGAAAGATATTGAAGGTTAAAGTTTGATCATTTTTAGACAAATTCCTGTTTTGCTTATGAATTTCATAACTCGTTAACGAAAAATCATGATGGACGGCGGAATGCTTGGTGTTGTAGGAAATTAACTGCTCTACAAAAATGGTGCCTTATGATTATTCGATTGAATTGAGCGTTCAAAAGATATTCATCGTCGAACTTCAATGCACGCTTATTATAACAGTTTTTGATTAATAATTCGGAAAATTTTAATTCAGTTTACGAGTTTCAGGGATATTTATACGAATTTGAATTTCTATGAACAGAGAAATATTTCAACTATTTTTCTAGTTTTTTTTTTAGTCGTAACCATGTATGGTTACATTGAAAAAAAAATTAGTGCATTATTTCTGACTTAGAGTCAATGATTTATTAAATCTTGAAAAAATGAAGTTTTTGTTAGAAATTTATTATGAAAAGTATTAATCTTAAAGAAAAAAACGTTCAATTTTTTATTAAAAAGATTTTTTATTTGATTATCAATGATAATTAAATAAAAAAACTTTTTAATAACAAATTGAACTTTTTTTTGTCAATGATAATTAAATAAAAAAACTTTTTAATAACATAATGAACATTTGTTTTCTTAAAGATTAATACATTTCATAATAAATTTCTAACGAAAACGTTATTTTTTCAAGATTTAATAAATCATTGACTCTAAGTCAGAAATAATGCACTAATTTTTTTTTCAATGTAACCATACATGGTTACGACTAAAAAAAAAACTAGAAAAATAGTTTAAAATATTTCTCTGTTCATAGAAATTCAAATTCGTATAAATATCCCTGAAACTCGTAAACTGAATTAAAATTTTCCGAATTATTAATCAAAAACTGTTATAATAAGCGTGCATTGAAGTTCGACGATGAATATCTTTTGAACGCTCAATTCAATCGAATAATCATAAGGCACCATTTTTGTAGAGCAGTTAATTTCCTACAAAACCAAGCATTCCGCCTTCCATCATGATTTTTCGTTAACGAGTTATGAAATTCATAAGCAAAACAGAAATTTGTCTAAAAATGATCAAACTTTAACCTTCAATATCTTTCAAACAGTGAGGTTTACGAAAAAATGGTAAGAAACCTTTTTTGTAGAGCGATCAATTTCCTACAAGTATATAAGGGGGGATATTTTTAACGAACAGTTCATAGAGCGATATGAATTTTTTCTTCTAATACTGAAGAAAAAATAAAAAACTGTGAGGCGGAGGACCTTCCCCTTAAAATAAAAAGCTCATATTTGGTGTGAATTTTCTAGAGGTGTCTAGTAACCTATTTTTTGGAGTATGAAGTAAAAAAAAAAATAGTCGATTTTTTTGACCCACCCTAATATATATAGATATATATATAAGAACTAAAAATTATACATATATTTCTATATGAGCAAGTCCACCAATTCAAGTACCGGTTTTGGGCGTCGATATCAGCGATCTTTTTGTAACTTAGAGAAATGGAAGCGCCCATTACAAAATGAACTCTGATTTTTTTTTAGATTTTTTTCCTTCGGTTATGTTCGCTTGGGTAATTGTATTGGGTATCGTATGGGTAATTCTGTGAGTTTTTTCTGTTTTTCTTGTTTTCATTAATTTCTCAATGTGTTTTGATAGCAAAAAAAAATTTGAGTCGACCATCTCCTATGGAAAAAAGCTCAGCTTTTCGAAAAAAAATACAAAAAAATTGTAATTATGCAGAAAGTGGACGCCACCCCGATTTCTCTTGAATGAAGATATGTTATAGAGGGTACTTTTCTGAGTAATTTCATATGTATATGTTGGGCGCGGAAACCAAGTCTTCATATAGTAATCCGTGTTTGAAAGTTTCAAACATATGAAATTACTCTGAAAAGTGCCCTCTACAACATATCTTCATTCCAAGGAAATGCAGGTGGCGTCCACTTTCTGCATAATTACCAAAAAAACTTTTGAGAGTTGAGAAGTTACTCAAAATCGCATTTGAAATATAAAAGTAGATTTTTCGCAAAATTGTATTTTTAAAAATTTTTGAAAGTATTTTTCTCGAAAAGCTGAGAAAATTTCACGTCACATATGCAGAAATAAAATTGGGACCTCTGTTATGACTCGTTGAATCACCAAATGTATGACAAAACAACTAAAACCTCAATTTATATTTTTTTATTTTCAAATGAATCGTATTGATGTTTCTATTACAATTGCACAGTGACGTAAAACCGTGTTCGCCATAAATACATGAAAACCATATGATCAAAGATGAAACTTAGAGTCATGTGGTGACGCTGTCAGTTTCGCAAGTGCACCATCTACAACTTAAGGGTGAGGTCAGATTAGTTCGTTATTGAAAAAGGATATTATTGATAATTTTTTGACGATACAGTTGATATACATTTATTTCTATAATGACTACTCAATAACGTAACGTTAGAAGAATATTCTCAAAAAATTTTATTAACCTTTATGATCAATTTTTCATTTACAAAATTCAGAATGTTGCCACTTCAAAATACGATAAAATAAAATAAAACGACGTCATTACCTGCAGAAACTTATCAACTAATCAAATCATTTTGGTTTCTTGATCTCAGTATTATGAATCATTTCAAAATGAGAAAACATAAATTGAGGTTTTAGATGTTTTGTCATACATTTGGTGATTCAACGAGTTATTAACGAGGTTCCGATTTAATTTTTACATATATTACGTAAAAATTTTTCAGCTTTTCGAGAAAAATACTTGAAACATTTTTTTAAATATACTTTTGCGAAATATTGACTTTGATGTTTCAAATGCGATTTTAAGTAATTCTTCGGGTCCCAAAAAAGTTTTTGTATTTTTTTTCGAAAAGCTGAGTTTTTTTTCCATAGAAGATAGGTGGTCGACTCAAATTTTTTTTTCTATCAAAACACTTTGAGAAATTAATAAAAACAAGAAAAACATAAAAAACTCACAGAATTACCCATACAACTACAGCGACAATAACGAAGGGAAAAATCCAAGAAAAACTCAGAGTTCTTTTCTCAATGGGGGTTCCGTTTCTCAAAGTTACAAACAGATCGCTGCTATCGACGGCCAAAACCGGTACTTGAATTGGTGGACTTGCTCATATATATATATAGTTAAATAGAAGAAAAAATTTACTTACTTTTTAAAAACTTTTTTTTTCAATTTCTTAAACGGAAGTTAAACTTTAGCCACCTTGAACTTTTTGGGCCGACGCTCCGTTCGGAAGTTATAGCTTTTACTCGACATAAATAACCCGTAAATATTTACCCGGTTGTCAAGAAAAAACCTATAACTTCAGAACGGAGCGTCGACACAAGTCTGGCTGGTTGTCAACATTTTCGTTTTCGTTCAAGGAATTTGAAGAAAAATAAATTTCAATAATTGAGGATATTTTGTTTTCATGTAATCTTTGACTACTAAAAAATGTATATTTACGGGTTTTTTATAACAAAAAAAGCTATAACCTTCGAAAGAAGCCTCAGCCCAAGTTTAGCAGGGTTTCAAAATTTTTGTTTTCGTTAAAGGTATTGGGAAAAAAATAAATTTCAATAATTAAGAATACGTTTCTTTCATGCAATTTCTTACAAATAGCATACGTATATTTACGGGTTTTTTATGACAAAAAAAGCTATAGCTTCCGAACGAAGCGTCGGCCCAAATAGTTCAAGGTGGCTGAAGTTTTCTATTCCGTTTAATTAAAAAAATTTTTTTTTTTTGAATTAAGGGTACATTTTTTGTCCTATTTCACTTTCAATTTTAAATCGCTTATGAGTAATTGTTGAATTTGTGCAACATAATCGTAAATGTTTTCATTGTATAGAGCGTTCAAGAACACCCGTGGTTCTTCAAGTCATCACTAACCGTTGCTGAGGTAATTCGATTTGAATGACGGAGCATGGTCGATAGTCCAAAAAATTCGTTTGACTGTACTCAAAAGCAGGGGCTCAAAATAAAAAACGCTGAAATTCGGCTCTTTTCATTTTCGACATATATTGATGTAAAAAATTCGGGGGCAAAAATGTTGACCCAACTGTCCTCAGCTGCGGAAACCTCCCGAAAGACCCGATTGACTGGACCTGTAAATTTGAGCTCTCTATCTTAACGCTAAGGGACGCCTGAAAAGTGTTGAATATTTTTTTATCGACGTTTGAAATTTTTTTTTCCTATTTAAACAATATAAAGTTGAGCTCAAAAAGAACTCGTTTTTCAAATTTAAGCTCTCCATCATGATATGGTGATAAAGCGTGTCCGTGAATTTTCTTTTTTCACTTTTTTGTTAACTTTTTTTTTTAATTTTTCCTAGTTGCAAAATTTAGTAGTGACCTCAAAGAATCAAGATCTTTCAAATTTTAGCGCTTTATCTTAATATTAAGGCGTACCTGTCAACTTTTTTTAAAATTATTATATAATTTATTTGTATTAAAAAAAAATGTATTCCACTTGAAAAATCTTAAGTTGACATCGTAAGAAGAAGATCCTCCAAATTTCAGCTCTCAATCTCAATAGTGAGGCGTACTTGTGAATTTTTCATTTAATTTCATTACTTATTTTTCTTTCATTTAGAGGACTTTAATTTTACGAGATTAACGTTCGATTGCCGAAGAAGCATCGAAACTGACTGAGAGACGATTTCAGAAAAAAAACATTTTCTGTGAGGCCGTGGACATTTTGTTTCGGCTAGTAGAAAGATATAAAGGATGTGAAGTTTGAAATGATAATTCAAATTCATTTATTTATTAATAAAGAATGATTTTTTTTGTATTTTGAAAAAAAACTTTTGATCATGACATGAAAATTAAAACAGAATATTAAAACAGTAATTCTTCATTTTATACACTACCGGAGAACATTATCAGGCCACAAACGTGCTCGTAAAAATCACTGGTTTTTGAACGTCGACAACTTTCAGATGAAAAACGCTAAGAACTTTCTGCAAGCACTATTAAAAAGCTTATGGATGTTTGAATTTATTAATATTAAAAAGAATATATTTCCATCATTAAGGATTATTCCCAAATTTTCTATCTTGATTTTGACTTATAGAGAAAGTTAATTTTTTCTTATTTAAAATTTCTCACGCCTCACTTCTACATTTATATCTTTAATTAGAGCCCAAGAACCACGGATAATTTTAGCTGGTTCTTGAGTTATAATAAAGATTGTGCAAACGTGAGTGAATTGTGTTCTCTTGAGAAGGCAGGAGTGCTGTGAGTTATACCTAATATGAAAATATCAATGGACTCGATTATTTATAAGCTTTTCACCGGTCAGACTCAATTTTCAAAGGTTTGTGTTCAATCCAAAATAATATTTGCAATAATCGTTTATCTCGGAAATTTTACATAAATATACACTATCAATGGAGATTTATTTTTTCGATAATATGCTAAACAGTTTGGTTCAAAAACATAAATTTCACCGAATACGCGATATAATTATAACCAGAATGAGTTAGAAATAAATGCAAAAACATCGATGTACGGGGACACTGTAAAGGGAAATACATCAACGCTCGATCATCGTTGCGCGGCAAGCCAAGAACGCTTGTCGAAACGAGATATTCACGGCGGCGTCGAAAATCCTCCCCTCTACTACAATACATCCTAGCCAGCCTTCCTGTACGTGCACTCACACACACCACTCCGAGCTATGCCTGTACGCAAGCGGTTCAATGCGGCCGAGAATTTGCTTTAGGCTACCCGGTATACGCTAAACGAGCAAAAACGACGGCGTCTTTTCCACGTCGACCACGAGGCGTCGCCTATGCACGACCAACGAATGAGAAGCAGCCGGAATGGCCGATATACGGCTCTGTATCAATCTCCCTACTCATCTCTGCTGCCAGATTGGACGGATTTTTCCGTCCACGTCCGGATTCTGATGCCCCCTCCACAGACCAAATCCGCCACTACCGACGCGACCTCACGCGGCTTGCAGCAGCTACAGATTGGCGCAGCCAATAGCGTTATTTGGATTATCCGCCAATCGAATTGCCATGGCAAGAAAAAATATTTATTTATTTATTAACTTAAGATGAAGAAATGAATTATTTATTTATTTTCGATGATAAAAAATATCGTCTTAAGAAATCTGTGATATTCGTTTATTCGGAACTTAATTTCGATCTTTTATTTTATTATTTTACTCGTTTTGGCGATTGAAAAAGTCGTCGCCAAAAACGTCAATGATTTTTTTTGTTCCTTTTTTCTTTGTACAATTTTTTTTCAACACTATGAAATCATAGTATTTCATATTGATTTTATATTTTATTATTTGACTGGTTTTTGACGATTGAAAAATATCCTCGTCAAAAACGGCAACGATTTTTTTTTTTAAATTGAGTTTCGTCAATCACAGTATTTTTTATTCGACATATTTCTATATTCTATGATTTTTGTTGATTAACTGTTGTTGTTGGGACCTGGGAAATAAACGATCCCCTACAGCACAAATTATTGCATCAGCATTGCAGCGATGTTTTTAGATTGCAGTTGCAGTAAAATATTCCATCAACGCTGCATCGACATTTCTAATTTCAAATATTGTAATGTTGCACTGCAACATTGCAACAGCGTTGTAGCGACATTTTTTTCAAAGTATGGTTTCTATTTCAAAAACACACGTTGTGCACCATAGTGCCACAATTTTAGAATTTTCAACAATTTTTTTTTGTTTTCGGATGTCCCCCTCCAAATCCTATAAGCTTCACTCGAATTATATTTCAATTGGACCTTTATTTTTCATAAAAACCGAAAGTATAAATAAAAATGGAACACCCTGTATAACGTGCGCTGATTACGATCAATCCAGGTAAAATGATATCACATAGACTGAGAATTCAAAATATTTAATTTTATTGCTTCTCATACCAATTAATGTCGTAGTAGTATGTCGAAAAATGTCCCTTTTGTTGAGCGTTTCAATTTGCACATTTTTTTTTACCTGAGATATAGGCCATGGGGGTTTGTGGGCCATGTTGCCCCGTCTGCGCGGCAGAACACGAATAGGATATGAATGAAAAAACTGTCGAGATTAATGTTCAATTAATGTCAAACAACGAGATCCTTACTTCTATTTCATTGTGTATGCTTTCATTATTAGCTTAGTTGAAAATAGCACTAGGGTTTCATTATGTCGTGTCGATTAATTGTCAAATTTTTTGGAAAAACATAATTCAGAGGTGTAATCCGTAATTTCGTTATGCGGATGCTACATTCGTATTCACCCCCGCGACGGAAAGAGAGGTTGGGTCGTCGAATAACGCGATTGGCCGCGGCTGAATTGCCAGCGTCGTCCATCTTCTTTGTCCATCACTCCTCTCCTGGCAACTTTCCTCCGCTCTCCCCTTCACTGCCTGTTCATGCCCGTTCAACGATCGTGCGCAATACGTTTGGCGTGTGAAGTGGTTCGAAAAAAATGGAATTAACGTGTTGTATCTCTGAAACGGAATGCCAACGGAGAAGAAGTTTGCCATCGTCGAATCCGACGATGGTTTACAAATTGTTCCGACCCTGTGGCTCGATGAAGATGCGGGGAAAAGCTGGTGGCCGAAGTTCCTAACCTCAAAATGGTCAATTGATAGAGCTATCCATCGTCAACTGCAACCCACAAATGAGCCCGATAATTGGATAAAACTGAATGTAAAACGGATCTTTGGTAAGACAGGTAAGTTTGAGGCAATCTAAATAAAATAAATAAAGAATAAATACTCTATGGTATAATAAAAAAATGTTTCATTAGTCCACGATGAAAAAGTTGTGGACGGACCCGCTTGCCGAACTCTTCAGCTGGGACGGACGAAAGAAAAAAAAGCCTTCAAGTTATCGCGGACGGCCAAACTAATAATAAGTTAGTAATTTCGTTTCATAAGATAATCGTTTGCTACAATTTTTCCGTGATCGTATAACATTTTTTATTTTATATCATTTCAGAAGCCGCACATATCATGTGTGCACCCCACTGCACAGACGCAAGTATAAAAAACATTACATCGAAATGGTTTGTGCAACCCAAAACACGCCGCATCCGTGAACAAAGCCGAGAATTACAACGTAATGATAACGATAACGTCGATAACTACTCAGATGCTACCGACGATGCCGCTGAATAAAACTTTGTTACGCGTTTATTATGAAAAATAAATATATATATATATGTTTTTGATCAATTGCTCGTGTTAAATCCTTTGACATATCATAATTTCAAAGGATGGCTACAGTCTGCCTCGGAGCAGTCTTCGTCGGAACAGTCTGCCTCGGCATCGTTAGGCAGACTTGAAACACGTCAGACTAGTCTGCCCAACAATACCGATGCAGACTGTTCCGGGGAAGACTGTTCCCAGGCAGACTATAATCATCCCTTTTTTTAATATGATCAACTTTTGGAAGCTTGTACGACGTCGCTGGAATATTGGATCAATGCTGTGCAGCATTGCATCAACGTAGCAAGTAACTGGCGATAACTTGCTACAACTTTAACACAATGCTGCTGGTATATCGCGATAACGCTGCAAGTAATATTTCTGCATCGTTGTGCAACATTGCTGTAATGTTCTGAAGCGCGGACATAGAGACATTTTAGTAATGTTCTGGGAATATTTCGAGCAACATTGCAATCTTGCCATGCGATGTAGCTACAACGTTCCTCGAATCTTTCGTGCTGTAGGGGATGCATTACGATTTTCTATTACCAATATAAGTATAATTTCCGTAAAGAAATGTAAGACACCGTTTATTTGCAAACGACTGCAATCATATTTTATTCCATTACTCGTATATTCAGCGTCGATTGTGACTGTTTTTTTCTTATTCTCGTTATAATCCGTTGATATTTTTTTCCCCATTATTTATCCATAAATATATTTTTATAGTTGAACATCCAATTATTAACACTAGGTTTACGGAATCCGTCTATTTGCGAGTCCCTCTTAAGCGAATAAACGCCAACAAAATTGTTCGGAAACGATAGTAACGAGTATTAAATTTTTCCTCGTGAAATCGGATCGACGGGTCGGCTAAGCTATAAACGCAATTCAAATTTTGCGGGTCGAGGGAGACGGACCATCAGAGCAGGCTGTGGGCACTCAATGCATTCGGCGTGCAGAAAGATAGTCGCCACTAGCGCCGTCTAGCGTATCCCCGGAACCCTAATTGGTACCCTTCCCCTCCCTTCACCGCGTGATTGTAAATTGAAAATAAATGGAAAACAATGAAGAAATTCATGGAATAACATACAGATATTTACGAGTAGTTATCGAACTAGCTATTCATATATTCCTGTATGTTTTCCTATGAATTTCCCAGAAAAGAGTATTTTATAAAGAACTGTGACACATTGGAAGTACGATTGACACACATATTTATTCTCTGATATAACAATGTATACATTTTTTTATCTTTATACAATGCAAATTATTATTGCAATTTAAACTGAACCTAACGACGATGTTGGTCTTCGATTTTTTCGTATTGTTTTTAGTACGTGTTAGTACATACTTTTCTGAATAATCGCAATACGTCAATCCTGTGATAGACGCATGTAAACAATGAAAAAATTCTGAACTAGAAGAGCCCGTCGCAATTTCGATCCGATTTTGTTGTGCGCGGTATTTGGTGTAAATCTCTTGCCCAGAACACGTTTATCTTGGATGTGGATACCCCAAAAAATCGTATTATTGCGTATATTACGGACGCTTTGTTAAACGAATGTAAGCACTCAGAACATGATTTTGTCATGATAATGTCAAAGCAACAGAAACAAGGATGCGGGACGTTCGTGCATGTTCGTGCATATTCGTGGGTGTTCGTTGGCGGTCGGGAAGCTGGGTATGGGCAGAGGGGTGAAGTAAGGGGGGATGGTGTATTTTGGACTTTGTCTCCGTTTGACACCGACCGCTTTGGACTCGATCCAGGCTTGACACCGACCGCTTTGGACTCAGTCTCCGCTTGCCAGCGACCGCGTAGGCCTTCGCCTGTGACGTCGACCGATCCCCACCATTTCTCGCGACCGACCGCGTAGACCTTCGTTCGTGACGTCACCCGATTCCCCTCATTTCTCGAGTAAGCCCGAAGGCGCTTAGGTCAGTGGGTCTCAATCTTCATCTCTCCGTCCAAGCTTACTATAGTAAATTCAGTTGGCGCGATTTTCAAAGCACCGCGCTCGGCTATGATGTTTGAAATTGAATATCTCTTGAACATTCAAAAAAAACCTTATGCGCGAACGTTCGTGTTCGATTTTCATACTTTCCTTGTGTAAAAAAAACTAAATATACAGGGAGATATTTAGTTTTTTTTTACACAAGGAAAGTATGAAAATCGAACACGAACGTTCGCGCATAAGGTGTTTTTTTAATGTTCAAGAGATATTCAATTTCAAACATCATAGCCGAGCGCGGTGCTTTGAAAATCGCGCCAACTGAATTTACTATAGTAAGCTTGGACGGAGAGATGAAGATTGAGACCCACTGAACTAAGCGCCTTCGGGCTTACTCGAGAAATGAGGGGAATCGGGTGACGTCACGAACGAAGGTCTACGCGGTCGGTCGCGAGAAATGGTGGGGATCGGTCGACGTCACAGGCGAAGGCCTACGCGGTCGCTGGCAAGCGGAGACTGAGTCCAAAGCGGTCGGTGTCAAGCCTGGATCGAGTCCAAAGCGGTCGGTGGCAAACGGAGACAAAGTCCAAGATACACCATCCCAGTAAGGGGAGTGCGGAAGCCAACGCCATCTAGCGTATCCCCGGAGCAGAATGAGACTATGCTTCTTCACGTTCGCCTATACTAGTGGCCAGGCCCTGCATCAGAGTGACGCCGACGGCAGCTACACTATTGCACGCGCGCGCGCGAGTTGCCTCTCCTCACGCGCCATTCAACAAAACCGTGTGGTGGGGGCCTCTCAAAATCGTCGCTTCCCCTCGATCTGGCAGCACTGTCTCGCACACGGTCGTATATACAGGTCTGGAAACGAAGCCGGATTTCAATGGTTGATCGTGGTCTCCATAGTGACCCCATTTTTTATTCCGTCACGGGCCACCATTCATAGCGCCGCTGCTATCGTCTGTACCCAGTGCAGGGTCGTATTTATAAGACCGTGGTGGTGACATAAACGTGCTCTCTATTGTGAGGTTAGGTGGCACTATGCCGCGTAAGTGCGCTGTACCGAGCTGCAAGCCGAATAAGTTGAAGAAATGTTCATTATTCAAAGTGCCGGTAAATAATGAACAGTGTCAAAAATGGCAGGCTGCGATGCCTCACTGTATGCTCTTAAAGTCATCAGATTACGTGTGCGAGAAGCATTTTGAGCCGCGTTACATCGTCTCTAAGTGGATTAAACGCGACTCCGATGGTCGGATTATCACTGAGGTAAGGTTCGCTTGTTTGTTTTTATGATATAACCAAACTCGACATACAATTTCCTCTTCTTCCTGTTAAGGCGATGGACGACATGTTCTCGCACGCTCTTTCTCGCTCCGAAGCGAGCGCCAATCGCGCTGTCTCTTGCACTCGTCGATGTCGTCCATCGCCTTAATGCTTATAGCCTTCAATTCAAGTCATTTTAACTAATTGCCCTTCTATTTCAGGAACCATACAAGCAACGTCGACTCGATCAATCTGCTGTCCCATCAATATTCGATAGCAATGAAGCAGCACAAAACTTCAAGATCCCGACAGGCATACAGAATTGTGCTCTGGGTTTGAAAACATGGATTGGCAACCATGTTATTGCCGAACATAATTATTGCTCTCCTATCAAGTTCACCATCGGTACGTTACATTATAATATACTTTTGTCATCGAATTAAAGATTGTCATTTGTTGAACAAAACTAGCATCGAACTGCTTATCCTTAAAAAATTAGCCAGACAGACTAAAGAGATATATCTACCATATGAATTAATTGCATCTTTGTTGCAGACGCTGAATCTGATGAGGCCGTCGTACCTCCACCGATTTCAACGAGCGTTCTCTCCCCCGAAACGATTATCCAGCCAGCTGCTACCTTCGATCGTAAGTAACTTTAATGTACTCCAATAGTCATAAAGAATAACTGTCAAAAGTCGAAAATTACATAATGGGGTGACAAATTTTATATATACGATATAAATTATTTGCATCTTTGTTGCAGACGATGAATCTGATGAGGCCGTCGTACCTCCACCGATTTCAACGAGCGTTCTCTCTCCCGAAATGATTATCCAGCCAGCTGCTGCATGCATCCGACATTTTATCCTACGCGTTGACGTATTATACACGCTTAAGGATGAGGCAAAATGCCTACCAAGAAAACAGCAAATTGAAAAAAAAATTCGTCGTTCAAAAAAAATTATCGAAATTTACCAATCAATAAAGAAAACATTTTTACGGATTTCAAGCATACTATTGTTTCTTCTCCCCTTACCCCGTAATAGACGAGAAATCCTGAAAAATTATAACTGGAACGAAAGAGGATGGTACCTAGTACGAGCTGCAAAAGAAAAAAGGACAAACCGGAAAAACGTGCTCCTAGGATAAAATGATCGATTCAAACGAAAGATTAATAATCATAATGAACCTGAAAGAAAAAATCGAAACAAATTACCTGAAAGAGTCATAATAACAAAAGAAAGAAATAACATATATTATTGAAGCTGCTATAGGCAGCATAGGTCGTATTCTCCTTACCGTCATCTTAAAAAACCTAGAAAAATACATGCTAAACTTTTTTTAACGACGAGATTCGGGCACAGCATATCGAGCCTTCGAACGCACGATCACATAATTCTTAAGTCAAGCGATTTCCATTTATAACGTGGCCGGGAGTTATTCATTCATTATTAAAACGGGTAAGAGTGTATTAATTTTATTTGCTGCTTTTCCATATCTGGTTTCGACGGTTTCGTCCCTATCACGGTCTTATATACAGGTCTGGAAACGACTTCGATTTGGTCGGCATCGTATACGGCTTCACATTCATTTCCATCTTTCGCCACCACAGGGCACTGACATCGGAGTATGTTAAACAAGGACAGACTCTTTTGTGAGAGGGACAGGCAGAGTAGCTTCTGCCTGTCTCTGTCACTCTTCTGAATGAGGTGCATGCGGCGTCGATCTAACCTCTAGCTTATCGTATATATAGTGATACGAAAGAAGTAAAATGATAAAATAATAATAACTCTCTCTTAATAAACCTTTTTTCGAAGTGTCTTTCACACACGAACTGGGACTGCTTCAGTGCTGGAACCACCGCTAACCACTCTTTAAATCGTTCGACATCGGCTGGCACTCGGAACGTCGAACATTTTTCAGCCGCAAGCCGACACCCGGTGCCACACTTGCGTATACCACACGGCTTCGACATTCCCGCGAATTTTTTCTCGATTTTTTTTTTAATTTTTGTAATTTTTCACTCAAGAGCAGGTCACGGTCTGGTGCAGGTTATTTTTTGCATCACTACGCGGAAAACAATAACAATCTCCGATAGCAGCGACGCATGTGGCGGCGAACGGAAATAATAGCGACGACCGTTGATCTGCCTCACGGCATCAGTGAAATACGGGCTTCGTTTCCAGACCTGTATATAAGACCGTGGTCCCTATAATTTAATATTTTGAATGAATGTGTGCGTTCGTGTGTGTGTGAATTTGGTTAGGTGCGATCACGGTCGTATACGACCGTAACCCTGGTTACATGTGACGCACAAACCCTGTTTGCGCGCGGGAAAATTCAATTGCGATTGTTACGGACGTTCCGCTGTAAAGAGCAAAGCTCACCTCGTGCGAGAAAAGGTTATTTGAAATAAAATTACAAGACGTAACGCAGATATGAATTAAGAAATTTGGATGCTTTATTCTATCGTACAAAAATGTTAAATGTTTGAGAGCAAAAATGAAGTCTAGAACCACTCCGCGCGACTCGTCTCAAGGATCTGGTTGATATCTTTACGCTTGGAAAAATCTTTACTGATTGTAAATAGGGTGGTCATCGAGGTTACGCCCCTAAGACCCAAAATTAGCCAATCAATCCCTAGTCCAGCCCGCTGCATCACGTTACGTCGCCCCCGCCTTTCTATAAGAGTGAGGCTCTATGGGTACGCGTAATTTATGCGTTGCAACGCGCCAGCCCTTAGGAGTTGAGGCTCGTAGGCCACCCGCGATATGGGTGACCCTTTTAAAGTGCGCCTGGCGACGACATGTCGCTGATCGACTTTTCCGAGAAGTTACTTTAAATAAATTCTTCTCTTGAAGGGTTCTCTTTTGTTAGCGGAGCGTCTGGAAGAGAGCTCTGGTTTCTTTCGAATTTTACTGCGTGGTCCTTTTGAATTTAAGCTATGGGATACATTTTAAGTGAGATAACGGACCAGTCCAGAGAGTACAATCATAAATTACAAGACGAAATATATTTCTTGGAACACGCTGCATGTGCCCAGCGTCATGGTACATGGTTCGTTAATATGTCAATAGCGTAGGTATATTATTCGAACATTTATTCATTCAATCTGTATACTTATGATTAGGTTAAGGTATAGTCAGCGCGCCTTTGTGATAAATTGGTCTCTCTCTCTTTTAAATAAGCCCGCGCTTGGCTATACTCGGTGCTGTTCTCGCGGCGCGTTCGCGAACCGCGTATCAGAATCCGTTACATACAGGCGATCCATGCGCCATCTTTGTGAGAGAACGCTGAAATCATTTTGGGGTCACTAAGGAGAGTACCCCCACCACGCTCGTTTCCAGACCTGTTTATAAGACCGTGGTCTGGCATCACTGATTCGGGTTCCGCATTTCACCGCTACGTTTCAGCGCCACCACATTTCGATACCCCCCGAAAAGGCCACCGTTGTACATCTCCCCACTAATCTCTGATTCGGTTTTCGTTCTTCTGATCTCTAGTCTTCGTGACTACGAAGGAACGAAAGCAAGCTACAAATAAACACGGACGCACCTGTTGATCGAAGTAAAGAATACATTTCTTCAAACGATAAAACAATAAGTACAAGATGGACCCGCAAAATTATTACGAAGTTGACAAGGGCTTGTACTGCGTTCTTTTTCCGAACAAACAAGGCTTGTCTATTGACGAAATAACCGATATTTTTTCCGAATTTGGCAAAGTCATAGGGGTTAGGGCAGCCGGCGACGATTACGGATACCGTTTTGTAAGGTACAGCACCGAGGATGAAGTACTCAGGTGTATCGAAGGTCTTCGGAATCATC
>OZ020165.1:5218735-5331903 GCA_963971145.1 Sussaba pulchella | reverse complement strand
CTAAAACGGCGGAGGAGGTGGTAATTGCAAACATTCACATTGACTTTGGTGTGAATTACATCCTGCATCTCATAGAAAAATACAAGCCGCTCTGTGTCAGTGCAATGAAGATCATTCGGATGTGGACTTGCGCTACTGCATCGTCTACGTGCAATCGTTGGAACAGGCGCAGGCGATAGATAATGAGTTTGATCATTATCTTTTGTCTGGGAAGAATTTGATTGTAGCAAGAACTCATAGATTAGTAAATATACATACTATTGCCTAAAAAAATTTTTAAAAAAGAGGGAGGAGAGAGGAAAAGAGAGAGAGAAAGAAAAAAGAAAAAAATACATTTTTATGAAGCTTGTAGAAAAACCGTCATTGGAATATTAACGCATACAATAATTAATCTTTTTATAAATTTTATATATTACATTGACAACAACTTGACACGCATAACAATTTACATTTATGTATTTGATTATCGATGTAACAATGAAACAACAACGTCAATTGTTTTGCGAGAATTCCTTTCTACAGTTTCTTGGGTTCCACCGTTTCGCAGTGATCGAAGGTCTTTCGCCAAAAGTGATTCTATGGAATTTCAAGAATGATGCCAATTATATTTTCTTACTGTATATTATTGTCAAAAAAATTCCTGAACTAAGTTCGATGAGTTTTATTTGTTTCCAAGCTGCCGATTATGGCACCAGATTTCTCTGTCAGTTATCGCTCATAGACCGCAAATGTTAGTTCACCAAACACATTTTTATATGATCTTGCACGATCGGCTGAGAATTAATTGCATTCAATTGGTTCAAACCGTACAGTCTGTAATAATCAATTAATGCGTTTTAAAGTGCAACGAATGATTCACAATTCCTGTCGTAATCGGACTCTTGATGAGACCATTGAGTTCGAGCATAGTTACCAAAAAGATTTGACGCTAGAAGCATTGCGATTACACGAGTGAAGTTTTCTCAACCAAAAGGTGACACGACATAATATAACAGTGAAAATATCACATGACTAAATATCACGCAACAAAATATGACAGACAAAATATATGGAAAAATATCACGATAACAAATATCACACTGTCACAACTGTTGAAGGTTTTACAAATTGAAAATGAGTATTTTTTGTCGCCGTGATATTTTTTCATGTGATACGTCCGTGTGATATTTTTCCATGTGATATTTTGTTGTGTGATATAGTGTCGATGTTCTTTCGTCGTGTTATAATATGTCGTTGAACCAACCAGAATGTGTGTATACGAAGTACGATATCAGCATTTTAACAATTTTCGTTTAAAACTCATGAACGGTGCTCCGCAACAAACTACAAGCATTTACAGACAAAATCTCCTATTAAACTGAATAGGATGTTTCGTCGATCTATGTGATTGTCAACGAATAAAAGGCATATTCGGGTATCACCAATCGTAATAATTTTTTATCGACTAGTGAAGATTTCTCCTTGTTATCTTCATTTTTATTATTTTCCTTATCGACACC
Organism: Sussaba pulchella; assembly: GCA_963971145.1. Lineage (NCBI taxonomy): Eukaryota > Metazoa > Arthropoda > Insecta > Hymenoptera > Ichneumonidae > Sussaba > Sussaba pulchella. The sequence continues at coordinate 5,330,404 of OZ020165.1, read as the reverse complement.
TTCCTTGTCCTCATCATAACCAAATAGGTCCTCCTGTGTATATGAATGATTTTTTTAATCATTCAAATAAGTAAAAATATTCAATATGCATTAAAAAATGATTATAAAATTGGCACAAGACTCGTCAACCGAAACATTTCCAGTCACAAGAATCTTTGGCACTATATGGACTCTATTTGTTCTTCTGGTTCTACTTTTTCATCTTGCAAAGGACCTCCACCAGTTGCACTTTAACTTTTTTTAATTTGCAACCAATTTGTCTTTAATTTACGTCCTAAGATCTTGCCAAGCCTGAGAACAATTGTTTTGTGCTGAACAATAGAAATAACATGTGCTTATTTCCAAAAATGAAGAAGAAAATATAATTCATTTTTATTGGAAGTTCGAAGATTATCAAAGAATAATAAAATTTATTCGTGGTCGTCCGTCGCCAAAGCCTGATCCGGGGAATTATAATTTAACGGGCAAAGCAACACCGAATACAAATTGAATGTTACTCCGGATGTAACGCCTGTTTCCGGTAACTCAGTTCTCACGACATCTTTAAAACGTATTTCAGTTTCAAACTAGTCCTTCAATATTGTTCATTCTTGAATCTACGCTAATGAGCGGAAATGGAGCGTTCTTTGATTCCGTTTGGATTCAGAGGACTAAATTGTGATTGTAATAAATTGTTGTTGATAATTGTTTGTTGTGTAAATTGTCGTAACGATTCCAAACTCATTCGATCGGTGAGTAACGGTCGTAGCGTTTTCGATACTAAATTATTAGGATAACGAAATTAAAGACAACCGGATAAACTTTATTCTCTTTTAATCAACAATTTTCGACGTTTCATGTTTACAAAATTTATTTTACATAAAATGTTCTTTCAAGCAAGTAAATCTCATCTTCTACGGGCTTTCTGACGCCTTTCGCTTTTGACTGGTAGGTACGGAGTGTGATGGACAATCCTCGATCCTGCGAACCATTTTGTGAAACATTGCATGGATTTGCGGGTTTCTCATACACACGGCTCCGCCTGCTTTCATGGCCATCGGAATCTGCGAACGATAAAAATCAGAGAAATCAGATAATCATCGGATGAATAATTATGTTCGGAAAAATTTGAATAAAAGAAACGCAAGAATAGTGGAAGAGAAATGACGAGAGAACGGTTTCCGTGGCACCGCGATCTGAAAACGGATTTTTATAAAACCATCCGGTATAAGCCTAAAGTGAGGAGCAAAACAATTTGATATCTCGCTTAATTTTCGAGAAATCGAATTTTTCTGTATCCCAATTTCAAATAGAATATAAACTTTTTTCTGATACAAAAGAAAATCTAATTCACATCGTTATAGAAAATTCCAAAGTAAGGAAGAAAACGAGAATAAAAAATGTCGATATATCGATTGGTTTTCGAAATATCAAATTTTGAAACTTTATGAACTCATAAAACTCTCAGAGAAAAGAGAAAAGTATGTCGCACCTGATTTTGTATATGGGGTATTCCTGGGAATTTCGGCAACTTCGGACAGTTGGGTCGAAATTTTTGCCCCCCAATTTTTTTCATTAATATGTGTTCAAAATAAAGAGACACCTATTTCGGCGTTTTTTATTTTGAGTCCCCACAGTTTTGAAATACAGTCAAATGAAGTTTTTGAAGTATTGACCACATTCAGTCATTCAAATCGATATATCTCAGCAATGGTTAGTGATAACTCAAAAAACCACTGGTTTTTTTTTCGTTTTTGAACGCTTTATACATTGAAAACATTAACGATTATGTTGCACAAATTCAACAATTATTTATAAACAATTGAAAATTAAAAATGAAATACAACAAAAAATGTACCCTTAATTTTTGAAATGTATTTTTTTTTAAATTCCTTGAACAAAAACGAAAATTTAGCCACCTTGAACTTTTTGGGCCGACGCTTCGTTCGGAAGTTATAAATTTTTTTGTCACAAAAAACCCGTAAATTTACGTATTTTATGAGTAAAAATTTGCATGAAAAAAAAAGTACCCTTAATTATTGAAATTGATTTTTTTTCGAATTTCTTGGACGAAAAGAAAAATTTTGAGACCCGGCCGGACTTGGGCCGACGTTTCGTTCGAAAGTTATAGCTTTTATTCTTAACAACCGGGTAAACATTTACGGGTTTTTTGTGACAAAAAAATCTATAACTCCCGAACGAAGCGTCGGCCCAAAAAGTTCAAGGTGGCTAAATTTTCGTTTTTGTTCAAGGAATTAAAAAAAAAATACATTTCAAAAATTAAGGGTACTTTTTTCGTTGTATTTCATTTTTAATTTTGAATTGTTTATAAATAATTGTTGAATTAGTGCAACATAATCGTCAATGTTTTCAATGTATGAAGCGTTCAAAAACGAAAAAAAAACACCTGTGGTTTTTTGAGTTATCACTAACCGTTGCTGAGATATATCGATTTGAATGACCGAATGTGGTCAATACTTCAAAAACTTCATTTGACTGTATTTCAAAAGTGGGGGCTCAAAATAAAAAACGCCGAAATACGTGTCTCTTTATTTTGAACACATATTAATGAAAAAAATTGGGGGGCAAAAATTTTGACCCAACTGTCCGAAGTTGCCGAAATTCCCAGGAATACCCCATATGCATTATTTCGAATGAATGCTTAAAATATTCTAAATATCCGAACCTCTTAACAACCAAAAGTTAGATCTGAATGGCTTGGTAACTAATATCGTGAAAACTAATCGAGATATCGAAATTTATGATTGTCGTTCTTATGCTCATTTCAGGTCGTTCAGAAAAAAATAATCCATAAGATTTTTCTTTTGAGCCAAAGAAATTATTTTTTAGGCGTTTTGTAGACAAAAAATTCGATATTTCGAAAACTAAGGCGAGTATCAAAAATATCTGTGTTCTTATTTGTGGGCTTATTTCGAGTCGTTCTACGAGGAACGGTTTTTAGATCGCAGCGCTACCGAAACCGTACTGTCCGCCGCAGTAAAATGTGTAAAAATTATCTTACAGAGCGAGTCAGGTCGCCAAAGCAGAACCAATCGTAACCGGTCGTTATCGCCCATTTCGAAGAGTCGCGGGAAGCTGTAAATTCGACTTCGGCTTCCTTTATCTGAATCATGACGACATTTTCCACCGTAAAGGATCCGTTACATTTCGAAGCTCTATTATCTCGTGTGTGAACTGCCGAGACCCATAAATCGGTGTCGAAATTACGACCGACTAAGTCATCCCACAAGTCTGAAAAATACGCAATTTATAGTTTTCTTTTTACTTTATATATAAAAATTTCACGTTGATCCAACGATTCTTTTTTCATTTTTGCAAGGTTCAACGAAACCATAAGTATTATATCCTTTTTTAACCGACTTTGAAATTAGAGGAGGTTCTCACAGCAAGAGGTATTTTTTTTGTGTTTATGTTACATGATATCTTCGCCGATTGTAAACAGATTCAAATGAGTCCTTTTTTATTGAATAGGCTATATAACGAGGGTCGTTCCATTGAAAGTTGGAAAAAACATTGCACCTCTGAGGGTGGAAAATCAGGGAATGAATCGCGTTCATTCAATTTCATCCACTTTACGAGAAAAAGATTTTAAAAAACCGAGTCCAAAACTTTTCCTACATGTACAAACTTAAACTAGAAAGTTAAAAACGATATTTTTAATTACGGTGAAGGAAATAGACTTAACAGCCGATATATCAAATTATCGATACTTAAATATATTTGCAATATTCAATCAGATGTTTTGTAGTCAATGCCAGCCAAGGCTCCGACAAGGCGGAAAATAACTGATTAGATATTGCAAATATTCCATTACCAAAATTTTGGTAATGTGTTTTTCAATGCTCTTTCCTTTTGAGGTGATGAAAAATATAATTTTCAACTTTTTAGTTTAACTACGTAGAGGCAAAGTTTTAAAGTCGATTTTTTTTCGTAATAATGTTTACTAGTCCTCTATCCGATTATCCATGTAAAAAGTAGTGGAAAAGCGGAATCTTCTTCTACTTTTGCGTTCAAACTAAGCTGAACGAAAATCCGAAATGAACAATTTACAGTCTCGAGTTTCGGAACATGATTTTGAAGACCGCGGAAAAACGTTGCCGTTAATCCGACGTAAAAATTTTTAACAAACGATCGTTCGGATTACCTTTTTGCCATGCCGTGGACGCAGCGAAACTCCGGAATTTATGGCCATTGATGGAACGGATCTCTGCCATATGCGTAAGCAGCTTGGGATTGAAACGTTTAAAAATCATTGCATCTGCAAAATTTGGAAATCTTCCCACCAATGGGCTCTCGACATTTAGTCGATTTATTATTATCTGACTGTGCCGAAATTGAAGTCCGATCGCGTCCAGTTGGTTCGTAGCTATGGAGATGCATAGAAACATTTGACCATTTTCTTTCCCGGTCTCAGGATACCCGTATGTGCCTCGGAGTTTCTTCGCATCTTGATTGCCGAAGCCACTTTTCGGTAGAGCCGGATATTGCCGCAGACTGTGAATCATCCAAAATCCTTTTTTCTCGTCGACCATCAGGACGCCCTTACCGTAGCCTTTGTCCGATCTGTAGCTGTTAGCCAAACCCGGGTTGTAGTTGTTGTATATAACCCAAATACTCCTTTCAGCGACGGTCTTCGAAAAAGACATTTATTTATTAATATTTCACCCATAAAATCACACTATTGTGTGCATTAAATTAATTCAAACGCCAAATATACTTCGGCGATTGTGAAAATCGGGGAATCTTGATGGTTCCAGCAAGTATCTCCTTCATTTTTAAATTGTAATCATTTGTTTTAAATTTACAGTAGGGTTCTCATTGGGGTCTACATGGGCATTGAAAATCAGCTTGCTTGAATAATCATTTCTTGGTCAAAAATACTTCCAAATAGTCAAAATTCTTCCTCCTTCGTGGAGCGATTTTCCAGAATGCAAGGCTCAAGTCGAAATAACAACGTTTGACAAGTTCATAAGCCAAAAACATCACCAGTATGGAAGTAACGATAAGTAAGACTTTACTATAGTTTATACAATCATTTTATTATTTTTAATTTTCATCATACTTTTCGTCATTGAATAGAGGCGACACTTTTCCTGCAGCCCTCAACTGTAACCTAAAACACGTCGAAATCGCCCGCTAAAGAATAAGCAAATGCTGTTGCTATTACACGATTTAATGTGTGAAGTGTAAGTTGAGTTAATAACGCTCGCACGTCGACCTGTTTGTTTCAGTTGCACGGATTGATTCAGGGCATTAAATTTATAATAAAATGTTTTATCATCGCGATTTCGACGGAAGAGATCGAAAATCTCACTTTCCCGTTCCTACGGAGGCAGTGGAATTCAAGCTGCATGAAATAGTCATCCCATTTTACCATTTATCTACCCTTCAGGATGAAACGTGGTATACAGACATAGATCGATTATCCGGATACAGAATGATATTATTTTTTGAAAAATAATTTGAAAATTATAATTTCTTTGGCAGCCCGGAAAAACTGCCAGGACTGGGAGTTATGATAAATAAAAGTAGTTTCTTTATTTCAAAATGTATGAACCAGATCGTGCCAATGATTTGGAGATGAGTACAAAATATCGATTCAGACAGCTTTCGATCTCATTCCCTAATTCCTTGACGTAGTTTCCCTTCCCTGCCCTCTAAAAGTTGGAGAACGGTTGTAAAATAAATATCTACCATTATTTTGGCTGACCTTTTTGGTGTTAATTACCTATCGGTCAATTCTGGCCTATGGTCAAGTTTTATGCCAAATATTGAGAAATAATGCGAGAACGAAAACTACTCAATTTTATTCCAACTTTTGAAGAATCACTGACTCACGTCGTTGTAAAGAGGAGACAATGTATTTCCCAGAGCCGAATCCGGCATAGTCACGTCTTTCGTCGATAATGTCCAGCTCGAGTTCGCAGCGTTGCTCGTTACATAAACATATGCCGTCCCTTCTCGGATCTTCGAGTTTCCCGACGCAGCAATTCTCGGTGGTTTGTATATCAGGTGCCTAAGATATCGATCGAAAGAGAAAAAAAGTCAATTTAATATTTCCAAGAAATCACAGGTCAAAACGGCATAAAATTAAATCGCATTTTTCTTTCGCATTTGTAATTATTCGAATGTTTATCGATGCATATAATTTAAGTCAATCGGTCGGTACATTTTTATTCAACTCCGGCAATCGTTCGAATTGCGTTATAATATCGTTCAGCGCCAGACGGAAGATAAAATCGTGCGCGAGAAAGTACGAAAGGACGAATAAAAACAAAAACAAATACATCGGCGAATATCATTTTTTCAATCCGAAAACAGAATTTAATGAGTATCTCTCGACGATGTTGGGTTTAAAAATAGAAGAGGATGGAAATTAAAGGTTCAAGATTAAACTATTACCAGTCTACGGGACGATTATTGTCGTCCATACATTGGAATCCATTGCTGTGGCCGGCCAGTAGCCAAAGAGCGAAAACGAGTATCCACGGTGACTCCATGAAGCGGTTTTATCAAATTTTATCAAATCGCGGCTGCTTTCGATTGTATTTCGATCTGCAAAACAATACGAAGAAACAATTGTCTTCAATATCATTGAAACTACCAGACCAGTAAAAATAGATACTTCAAATTTGTTTTCCAACAATCGTTCAAATTTCTGGCGTTGAATTTCCGCGAAGTCTTTCACGACGTTTTCTTTATAATTCAAGAAATCCCAAAATCTTGAAATCAGAAATTAACCGAAAAATCGCTGATTGTAACAAAAAATGTCCTCGTACTCTCACAATGAAGTTCCCTTCGTCGTTGTCACCTTGTTTGAGAACATCGATTCGCAAACATCGTCTTTATACTCCAAAGATCCTCTGACGAAGGACACATGCCCCACTTTCCGAGTGCGAATTTTTCCCACTTAGGCAATGTCCAATACCCCTCACAGCAATCTTGAGAAATATGTCAACCTCTTTGGCCAACTTATAACGGGTATACGCAGCCAATAGCATCAGCCCGATAGCAAACGTGCCACCTGTGTACCGACTATGTTACATCAAACTGTCGTGAAAAAAAAGTCATGGTTATCTCCGGATTTGGAGTAGATGCTATAACAACACCCCCGTCTGAATTTGAGCCCGATCGGACCATTCTAAGAGGTTCCGCATCGATCGTACAGATTTAGCTCTCGATGAAAACCCGAAAAAACTATTTTTCCCGTTGAGAACTTAAAGTACAAAAAAATGGGTAGCGCGATGAAATTTTTCGTATTAACTACAATAATTAAAAACTTGGAAAAATGTTTTTAATTCGAAAGAACGATCATGAATTGAGTCCAATTTCCAATCGAATACAATGCGAGCATATGGGTAAAAAAAATGATACAGATAAGATCGTGACTTCCTGGTCGAGGAAAAAACCGTTTCATCGGAAATAGTTCGTATTGTGCTGGAATTAGCTGCGCAGAAGACGTTTACGGCAATCGTTCGCTCATTTTTTATTGCTCTTTTTAATGTTTCAACGTTGCTAATAATTCGCACGTGCCCCACGAATGTTTTTATTTTATTTTTCTGCAAAACGTGAACGCTATAATTCTCAAGTCAATTTATGTAAATAGATAAAACACCAGCTATTTGATTCTCTACAAGCCTGTCTCTCCTAATCCGAATGCTCGTTTACTTTGCTTAGTGATACATGCTTAACCAATTTCCGTGATGTCCGGAAAAAGCTGTATTGATCATAACCGCCGTCGAAAGCTTCCTCAAATTAGGGAATCGAATATCCTCTAACGTAAATCTTACAACAAAATTCGCGACGAAATAAAACGTTTGCCCCTAAGAATCCGAAATTCCGAAATTAAAAGTTTGCTCATATTTGGATATTTTTTGAGATTCCCCAACCGTCGCGACTCTCTGTTGTAAGAACCAACCGCTTTATTGGAAATAATACCGATCGTGCTGAAAATGGCTGCGCAGAAGAATTTCACGACAAACCGTTCGCTTTTATTGTTATTGTTTTTTATTGTTTATTTTTTATTGTTTTCTTGTACTTCAGTGTTGCTATCAACTTGCACGTGCCGCACGAAAGCCTCTATTTTATTTTTCTGCGTTACGTGACCGCTTCAATTCTCAAGTAAATTTATGCAAATAGATAAAACATTAGCTTTTTGATTTACTACAAGCCTGTCTCTCCTAACCCGAATGCTCCCATACTTTTCTTAATAATATGTGCTTAGCCAATTTCCGTCGTATCTAGAAAAAGCTTAAACGATCGAAATGGCTTCCGAAAGCTTCCTTGAATTAACGAATTCAGATTTTTTCTCTGAAAATCTCAAAAAAAAAAAAAAAAAAAAAAAAAAAAAAAAAAAAAAACGTTCGCCAAAAAACGTTTGCCTATAAGAACCCAAAATAACTAAATAGTCTGCTTCAACGATTCTCAGAGATATTTTCTGGTGCGCTTTTTTTCAACAGAAGTCGCCCACTTCGTCGTATTTGAATATTTTCTGAGATCCGCTAACCGTCGTGACTCTCTGTCGTAGGAACCCGCCGGCTTATCGGAAATGATTCATGTTGCGATAGAATTGGCTGCGGAAAAGAAATTTACTGCAAATCGTTCGCTTATTTTTTATTGTTTTTTCGTGTTGCAGGGCTGCTATCGACTTGCACGTGCTGCGCCAAGGCTTCTATTTTATTTTTCTGCATAACGTGACCGCTATAATTCTCAAGTAAATTTATGCAAATAGTTATGACACCAGCTTTTTGATTCTCTACAAGCCCGTCTCTCCTAATCCAAATGCTCGGTTACTTTTTTTAGTCATATATGCTTAGTCAATATTCGTCGTATCCATAATGAGCTGAAAATATCAAAATCGACTCCGAAATCTTCCTCGATCTTGCGAATCGAGAATTCCCCTACGTAAATATTTATAAAAAAATGGGCGAAAAATAGATCTTAAAAGAAAAACATTTCCCAACCGTCATGACTCTTTGTTCTAGGAACCAATCGGCTTCTCAGAAATGATTCACGATGATGATGATGATGATCGTATTGTGCTAGAATTGGCTGCGGAACATTTTTTTACGGCGAATCGTTCGCTAACTTTTTATTGTTTTTTCGTGTTGCTATCAACTCGCACGTGACGCACTAACCCCCGAACCCGAGGGGCGAAACGTCAAAAACATTTTTAAAGAATAATAAAATTCATTCGTGGTCGTCCGTCGCCTAAGCTTGATCAGGGGAATTATAATTGAACGAGCAAAGCAACACAAAATACAAATTAAATGTCATTTGTTGTATATTTGAGTAATTTGGTGAATTGTTGTTGATAACTGTTTGTTGTTGTGTAAATTGTCGTCACGATTCCAAACTCATTCGATCGGTGAGTAACGGTCGTAGCGTTTTTGATACCAAATTATTAGGATAACGAAATTAAAGACAACCGGATAAACTTTATTCTCTTTTAATCAACAATTTTCGACGTTTTATGTTTACAAAATTTATTTTACATAAAATGTTCTTTCAAGCAAGTAAATGTCAGCTTTTACCGGCTTTCTGACGCCTTTCGCTTTCGATTGATAGGTACGGAGCGTGATGGGCATGCCTCGATCTTGCGAACCATTTTGTGAAACATTGCATGGATTTGCGGGTTTCTCATACACACGGCTCCGCCTGCCTTCGTGGCCATCTTAATCTGCGAACGATAAAAATCAGAGAATTCAGATAATCATCGGATGAATAATTATGTTCGGAAAAATTTGAACAAAAGAAACGCAAGAATGGTGGAAGAGAAGTGACGAGAATACGGCTTCCGTGGCGCCGCGATCTGACAACGGATTCTTATAGAACCACCCGGTGTAAGCCTAAAGTGAGGAGGAAAAAATTTCGATATCTCGCTTAGTTTTCGAGAAATCGAATTTTTCTGTATCCCAATTTCGAATAGAATATCAACTTTTTTCTCATGCAAAAGAAAATCTAATTCACATCGTTATAGAAAATCCCAAAGTAAGGAAGAAAATGAGAATAAAAAATGTCGATATATTGATTGGTTTTCGAACTATCAAATTTCGAAACTTTATGAACTCCTAAAACTTTCAGAGAAAAGCGAAAAGTATGTCGCACATGATTTTGTATATGCATTATTTCGAATGAATGCTTTGAATAATCTAAACATCTGAACCTCTTAATAACGGAAAGATAGATCTGAAGGGTTTGGTAACTAATATCTCGAAAACTAATCGAGATATCGAAATTTATGATCGTCTTTCTTATGCTTATTTCAGGTCGTACCAAAAAAAATGATCCATTAGATTTATTTTTTTCTTCAGGGAAAGAAATTATTTTACAGGCTTTATTTTTTTTCGATATCTCGCTTAATTTTCGAGAAATCGAATTTTTCTGTATCCCAATTTCTAATTAAATATAAACTTGTTTCTGATACAAAAGAAAATCTAATTCACATCGTTATAGAAAATCTCAAGGTAAGGAAGAAAACGAGAATAAAAAATGTCGATATATTGATTGGTTTTCGAACTATCGAATCTCGAAACTTTACGGACTCATAAAACTTACAGAGAAAAGCGAAAAGTATGTCGCACATGATTTTAAATATGCATTATTTCGAATAAATGCTAAAAATATCTCGAATATCTGAACCCATTAACAAACAAAAGATAGATCTCGAGGGCTTGGTAAATAATATCTCGAAAATTAATCGAGATATCGAAATTTATGATTGTTGTTCTTATGCTTATTTCAGGTCGTTCAAAAAAAAACAATCCATTAGATTTATTGTTTTTTTAGGGAAAGAAATTATTTTATATGCATTTTGTAGACAAAAAATTCCATATCTCAAAAACTACGGGGATTATCGAAAATATCTGTATTCTTATTCGTGGGCTCTTTCGGGTCGTTCTACGAGAAACGGTTTTTAGATGACAGCGCTACCGAAACCGTACTGACCGCAGTAAAATGTGTAAAAAGTATCTTACAGAGCGAGAAAGGTCGCCAATGCAAAACCAATCGTAACCGGTCGTTATCGCCCAATTCGAAGCGTCGAAGGAAGTTGTAAAATCGACTTCGGCTTCCTGTATCTGAATCGTGACAACGTTTTCCACTGTGATCGATCCATCACACTGCGAAGCTTTAGTATATATTCTATGAGCTGCCGAGACCCATAAATCGGTGTTGAAATTACGACCGACCAAGTCATCCCACAAGTCTGAAAAATACACAATTTATAGTTTATTTTTCACATTATATATAAAAATTTTACGTTTATCCAATATTCCTTTTTTATTTTTGCAAGGCTTAACGATACCTTAAATATTATATCCTTTTTTAACCGACTTTCAAATTGGAGGAGGTTCTCAATTCAAGGGGTATTTTTTTGTGGTTATTTTACGCGATATCTTCGCCGATTGTAAACAGATTTTAATGAGTCCTTTTTTATTGAATAGGCTATATATCGAGAGTTGTTCCATTGAAAGTTAAAAATAACATTGCACCTCTGAGGGTGGAAAATCAGGGGATGAATCCCGTTTATCAAATTTCATCTACTTTACGAAAAAAAATTAAAAAAAAACTGAGTCCAAAACTTTTTCTACATGTACAAATTTAAACTAGAAAGTTAAAAATGAAATTTTTCATTACGGTGAAGGAAATAGACTTAAGAGCCGATATATCAAATTATTGATACTTAAATTTATTCGCAATATTCAATCAGAGGTTTTTGTAGTCGGTGCCAGCCAAGGCTCCGACCAGGAGATAAATAACTGATTAGATATTGCAAATATTTCATTGCCAAAATTTTGGTATCGTATTTTTCAATGCTCTTTCTTTTAAGGTGATGAAAAATATAATTTTCAACTTTTTAGTTTAAGTACGTAGAGCCCAAGTTTTGAAGTCGATTTTATTTCGTAAAAGTTTTTACTTGTCCTCTATCCGATTATCCATGTAAAAAGTAGTGGAAAAGCGGAATTTTCTTCTCCTTTTGCGTTCATGCTAAGCAAAACGAAAATCCGGAATGAACAATTTACGGTCTCGAGTTTCGGAACATGATTTTGAAGACCGCGGAAAAACGTTGCCGTTAATCCGACGTAGAATTTTTAACAAACGATCGTTCGGTTTACCTTTTCGCCATGCCGTGGACGCAGCGAAACTCCGAAATTTATAGCCATTGATGGAACGGATCTCTGCCATATGCGTAAGCAGATTGGGATTGGGACGCCTGAGACTCACTGCCTCTTCAAAATTTGGAAATCTTCCGACCAATGGGCTCCCGACATTTTGTCGATTTATTATTATCTGACTGTGCCGAAATTGAAGTCCGATCGCGTCCAGTTGGTTCGTAGCTATGGAGATGCATAGAAACATTTGACCATTTAGTTTCCCGGTCTCTGGATACTCGTATGTGCCTCGGAGTGTCCTCGCGTCTTGATTGCCGAAGCCACTTTTCGGTAGAGCCGGATATCGCAGCAGACTGTGAATCATCCAAAATCCTTTTACCTCGTCGACCATCAGGACGCCCTTACCGTAGCCTTTGTCCACTCTGAAGGCGTTAGTTGTACTCGGGTTGTAGTTGTTGTATATAACCCAAATACTTCTTTCAGCGACGGTCTTCGAAAAAGACATTTATTTATCAATATTTCACCCATAAAGTCACACCATTGTGTGCATTGAATTAATTCAAACTTGTGAACTAATGTAATCGCCGTTATCCCTCCCGGGATCACGTGCCGAATCGCGAACCAATTTCGATCGCGTGATTTCGGGTAACGCGCGATTATATATATGTATACCGAGGTACCGAGAGTTTACTGAGAGAGAATCTCAGGGAGTCGCCCGGGGCGTGTCGTCGGGGGCAGACCCATTGCTCCGAAAAGGTAATTGCCGTACGAAATTTCAATCGTATATATCAGTGATCGAAATTAATGCATCAAAAGTATAAATGGAATTGTAACGGAAATAAAATGGATTGAATTATGGTAATTACGTGGTACAACCAAGGACAGTGATTAATGGACATAATGGATAAACTAAATGGTCGTGAACGTTGGCTTAAAAACAATCGAATTGAAGATGATAATTGACGTGAAATATAAATCAAACGATCTAAAATGATATGGAGAAATGATAAAACTGATATGATAAACAAATACTTAACCTGTGAAACATAATAATAAATGTGCTCGATAATATGTAAAAGGAACAATGTATGGTGACGACTGGCTACAAGTGTGGACAATGGATAATGGAAAGGTATCAAAATGGGCCTTGAAAAACGAAATATAAACGGACTGATATGTATTATGACGAATTACGCACGGAAACAAGGACATGAATATGAGTACGAAAAATAAACAGAGAGCGTATCAGTGTGAGTGTATGGATGGATGTTGTAATAATGTGATTGAATGCGAATGAGGGAAAAATAATTTAGTATGGTGGTGAATTTAAATAAATGAAAATTATAAGGTGTGTTAGTGATATATAATTGATTTTGTTAATGAATGAATGACCGACCTAAATAAAAGGATAATTATAATATAAATTGGTATGGAAGGTAAATCTTAGGATGTGAAGCAGCGAACGATTGATAAATAAAAGAAAATGCGACAATGATTGAACAATTCCAATAAAAGAGAAATTAATGTGGCGATTACCATTCAAAATTAAATATGTTCATTTCGATTAAAAAAACCCAAAATCGATCCCACTCCGGTCGAATCCACAGTAGAAAACAACGAACAAGAAAATTCGTAACACTAAACTGAACTAAAATTGTAAACATTTGTTTTAAATTTACAGTAGAGTTCTCATCGGGTTTCACCTAGGCATTAAAAGTCATTTTGCTTGAAAAATCATTTCTTGATGAAAAATACCTTGAAATAGTTTAAATTTTCCCTTCCTCGTTGAGTATAGCAACGTTTGAGAAGTTCATTAGCCAAAAACATCACCAATATGGAAGTAACGATAAGTAAGACTTTGCTATAGTTTATACAATAATTTCATAATTTCAAATTTTCATCATGCTTTTCGTCATTGAATAGAGGCGACACTTTTCCGGCATCACTTTTCATTTACCTCAAACACGTCGAAAACGCCCGCTAAAGAATAAGCAAATGCTGTTGCTGTTATACGATTAAATGTATGAAGTGTAAGTTGAGTTAATAACGCTCGCACGTCGACCTGTTCGTTTGAGTTGCATGGATTAATTCAGGGTATTTAATTTTTAATAAAATGTTTTATTGTCGCCGTTTCGACGAAAATGATCGGAAATCTCACTTTCCTGACGTCTGAAACTTGAAGGACGGTTGTAAAATTAATATCTACCATTATTTTGTCTGACCTTTTTGGAATTAATTACCTACCGGTCAATCCTGGCCTATGGTTAAGTTTTATGCCAAATATAAAGAAATAATGCAAGAACCAAAACTACTCAATTTTATTCCAACTTTTGAAGAATCACTGACTTACGTGGTTGTAAAGAGGATACAAAGTGTGTCCCAGAGCCGTATTCTGCGTAGTCACGTCTCTCGTCGATAATGTCCAGCTTGCGTTCGCAGCATTGCTCGTTACATGCAAATACGCCGTTCCTTCTCGGATCTTCGAGTTCCCCGAAAGAAGGACCTCCGGTATTTTGTATATGAGGTACCTGCGATTATCGATCGAAAGAGAAAAAAAATCCTATTCAACATTTCCAAGAAATCACAGGTCATTGCGTAAAAATAACATAAAATTGAATCACATTTCTCTTTCGCATTTGTAATTATTCGAATGTTTATCGATGCATATAATTTTAGTCAATCGGTCGGTACATTTTTATTCAATTGAGAAGATCGTTCGAATTGTGTTATAATATCGTTCAGCGCAAGACGGAAGATAAAATCGTGCGCGAGAAAGTACGAAAGGTCGAATTAATGATAAATACATCGGTGAATATGATTTTTTCAATCCGGAAACAGAATTTAATGATTTTCTCTCGATGTTGGGTTAAAAAAAAAGGACGATGGAAATTAAAGGTTCAAGATTAAACTATTACCAATCTACGGGACGATTATTGTCGTCCATACATTGGAATCCATTGCTGTGGTCGGCCAGTAGCCAAAGAGCGAAAACGAGTATCCACGGTGACTCCATGAAGCGGTTTTATCAAATTTTATGAAATCGCGGCTGCGTTCGATTGTATTTCGATCTGCAAAACAATACAAAGAAACAATTGTCTTAAATATCATTAAAACTACCGGACCAGTAAAAATCAATCCTTCAAATTAGTTTTCCAACAATCGCCCAAATTTCTGGCGTCGAATTTCCGCGAAATCTTTCACGACGTTTACTTTATAATTCAGGAAATCACAAAATCTTGAAATCAGAAATTGACCGGATGATCGCTGATTATAACAAAATATTTCCTCATACTCTGACAATAAAGCTCCCTTCGTCGTTGTCACGTTGTTTGAGAACATTGATCGTAAGCATCGTCTTTATACTCCAAAGATCCTCTGACGAAGGACACATGCCCCACTTTCCGAGTGCGAATTTTTCCCACTTAGGCAATGTCCAATACCCCTCACAGCAATCTTGAGCAATATGTCAAACTCTTTCCCCAACTTACACCGGTCAAACGCAGCCAATAACATCGATCCGATACCAAACGTGTCACCTGTCTACCGACTATGTGACATTAAACTATGTCGTGGAAAAAATTTTTACGTCGATCTCTGGATTTTAAGGAGATGCTATAACAACACCTCTTTTTAAATTTGAGCCCAATCGGACCGTTGTTAGAGGTTCCGCATCGATCGTACAGATTTAGCTCTCGATTAAAACCCGAAAAAATTATTTTTCCCCTTGAAATCTTAAAGTACAAAAAAATGGGTAGCGCGATGAAATTTTTCGTATCAACTACAATAATTGAAAACTTGAAAAAATGTTTTTAATTTAAAAGAACGATTACGGATTAAGTTTATAATTTCCAATCGAACACAATGCGAGCAAATGGGTAAAAAAAATGATACAGACAAGATCGTGACTTCATGGTCGAGGAAAAAACCGTTTCATCGGAAATAGTTCGTATTGTGCTGGAATTAGCTACGCAGAAGACGTTTACGGCAATCGTTCGCTCATTTTTTATTGCTCTTTTTAATGTTTCAACGCTGCTAATAATTCGCACGTGCCCCACGAATGTTTTTATTTTATTTTTCCGCAAAACGTGAACGCTATAATTCTCAAGTCAATTTATGTAAATAGATAAAACATCAGCCATTTGATTCTCTACAAGCCTGTCTCTCCTAATCCGAATGCTCGTTTACTTTTTTTTAGTGATATATGCTTAGCCAATTTTCGTCGTATCCACAAAGAGCTGAAGCAATCAAAAGCTTCTCCGAAAGCTTCCTCGAATCAGCGAGTCGAGGATTTTCCTACGCAAGTTCTTATTAATAAATTTGCGAAAGAATATCTTAAAAAAAAAAAAACGATTTCCTAACCGTTGTGATTCTTTGTTGTAGGAACCAACCGGTTTAACAGAAACGATTCGTATTGTGATAGAACCGGCTGCGGAAAAGAATTCAACGGCAAATCGTTCGCTCAGTTTTTATTGTTTTCTCGTGCTTCAGTGCTGCTATCAACTTGCACGTGCCGCTTCAAGGCCTTTATTTTATTTTTCTGCATAACGTGACCGCTATAATTCTCAAGTATATTCATGCAAGCTGATCCCAGCGCGAACACGATTTTCTCCGATCGACTGCCACGACAGAACCGCCGTCTCGATTCGGCCGACCTTAGTCTCTTTATACAAAGGGAACCCCAAAGCACCGTCAGAGGCCAGGCCAGCCCTCTCGGGTGCCAATAATTTATAGTTATTCTAGTTTGAAGTTGCGCTTGGGGTCTTCGCGACCACTGGTGACCAAGGAGGGTTAAATTAATCTCAAGCTCCCCTCAATCATGGCAAGAATCCTGCGAGGCTTATACGATTTCCCGAATAACCCGAGTAGAAATTTCTTAAGGGGTGCCTGTTGTCACAGAAGGGCCGGATCAGTTTTAGCCAAGGCACCCTTATATAAGGCAAGCCAGACTCTAACCGGACCAGGCCCGGGAAAGATTCAGCTCAGGCAACCTTATATAAGGCAAGCCAGACTTTAACCGGACCAGGCCCGGGAAAGATTCAGCTCAGGCAACCTTATTTAAGGCAAGTCGGATATCGGTCGGATCCGGCATAAATATGTGGCATCTACGGCAACCTTTCATGAGGCTTACCGTAATTTCACCACACCGGGACCTGGCGAGTGGTATCTACGGCAGCCTTAAGGCAGATATGTCGGAATTTCACCGAGTCAGAGCCTAACAAGTGGCATCTACGGCAACCTTAGATAAGACATACAAACATCTTGAAACGGATAGATCAAGAAGCTCCGCCTTCCTCCCAGAATCTTGGAGAAATTGTGAGGAAGTATTACCACTACAAAAAAAGTCAAGGGTAAAGAGATTTTGAAAGAAACGACGTTTTACAAGCTACAGGGCAAATTTAAATGTATAACAATTGATTATTTTAATTTATTTGCTGCATCATAAAAAATGTGGAAAATTACAAGACGTTTAGTATTCAAACTTGCATTCTACTTTATTCCAGGGTGCTTCATCAAAATATTCAAGGAAACGACGAGTCCCCTGAATGAAAAAAGGTTCCAGCAGCTGATGCTGGCTGTGATGAATAATGCGAAAGATTGGGAGGGTCAACGTCTGATACGGATGAAAAAAAATGTGCCACCCGTATCGGGTGTTGACGAGGATTGTTAATTCTCGTTTCTTCTTAAGTTTACTTCAAATTGTTTTTGTCTCAACAGAGAAATACATTTTTTTTTAAACATTTTTAAAATTCGTTGCTCTATCCGACCCACTGCTGATATCCCTGAAAGAACCTCATCAGGTCCAACTCAGGCTGCCTTCTTTCCCCGGTCAGGTTCTGACAAGGTATCCTCACCACGGCCTGATCCGAATGCAACGCAGCGCATTATCAGGCCCTGGTAATATAGCCTGGGAAGGTCCTTAACAGGCTATATTATCAGGTCCTGGTCATGCGCTGCGTTGCATTCGGATCAGGCCCAGGGAAAGGCTACCTTGTCAGGACCTGATCAAAACAAGAAGGCAGCCTGACGTGGATCTGGTCATTGCCTTATAAAATTTCTACTCGGGATAATCATCCGTTCCCGAGGAATCTAAAAATAAGTTCCGCAACCGACTTCGCCCTCGTGGGTGACCTTAAAAAAACTACGCTAATGAGCGGAATTTTGATTCAGAGAAATAAATTGTAATTGTAATAAATTGTTGTCGATAATTGTTGTGTAAATTTTCGTCACGATTTCAAACTCATTCGATCGGTGAGTGACGGTCGTAGCGTTTTCGACGCTAAATTATTAGGATAACGAAATTAAAGACAACTGGATAAACTTTATTCTGTTTTAATCAACGAGTTTCGACGTTTTATGTTTACAAAATTTATTTTACATAAAATGTTCTTTCAAGCAGGTAAATGTCACCTTCTACGGGCTTTTTGACGCCTTTCGCTTTCGACTGGTAGGTACGGCGGGGTGTGATGGACATGCCTCGATCCTGCGAACCATTCCGTGAAACATTGCATGGATTTGCGGGTTTCTCATACACACGGCTCCGCCTGCTTTCATGGCCATCGGAATCTGCGAACGATAAAAATCAGAGAAATCAGATAATCATCGGATGAATAATTATGTTCGGAAAAATTTGAATAAAAGAAACGCAAGAATAGTGGAAGAGAAATGACGAGAGTACGGTTTCCGAGACGCCGCGATCTGATAACGGATTCTCATAGAACTACCCGTCGTAAGACTAAAATGAGGAGTAACAAAATTTTGTTATCTCGCTTAATATTCGGGAAATCAAATTTTTCGGTATTCAAATTTCTAATAAAACATAAATTTTTTTTCCGAAATAAAAAAATCATCTAATTTACATCATTATAGTAAATCCCAAGATAAGGAAAAAAAAAACAAGAATGAAAAATGTCGATATA
This sequence comes from Sussaba pulchella, assembly GCA_963971145.1. Classification (NCBI taxonomy): domain Eukaryota; kingdom Metazoa; phylum Arthropoda; class Insecta; order Hymenoptera; family Ichneumonidae; genus Sussaba; species Sussaba pulchella. Next base: position 5,311,374 of record OZ020165.1, on the reverse strand, counting down.
TCGATTCGTTTTCGAAATAAAGAATTTCGAAATTTTATTAATTCATAAAACTTTGAGAAAAAAGCGAAAAGAATGTCGCACAAGAGGTTTTATATCAATTATTGCGAATAAATGTTGAAAATATCCCAAGTATCCAAACCCCTTCTCAACCAAAAGATAGATCTCGGGGTTGCTAACCGATATCTCGGAAACCAATCGAGATATCGAAATTTTTCATTCTCGTTTTTATGCTCATTTCAGGGTGTTCCAAACAAATAATTCATTAGATTCATTTTTTTCTTCAGGGAAACAAATTATTTTTAGGCATTTTTTACACGAAAAAAATTTGATATCTAAGAAACTAAGGTAGGTATAAAAAATGTCTGTATTCTTGTTTTTGGGCTTATTTCGAGTCGTTCTACGAGGATCTGAAACCGTACTCTGCCCAGTAAAATTCGTAAAAAGTATCTTACAGAGCGGTCCAAGTCGCCGATGCAAAACCAATCGTAACCGGTCGTTATCGCCCATTTAGAAGCGTCGCGGGAAGTTGTGAACTCGACTTCCGCTTCCTTTAGCTGAATAACGAGAACGTTTTCCACTGTGAAGGATCCGTTACATTTCGAAGCTTTGTCATCGGTAAGTGCATAAGCTGCCGAGACCCACAAGTCGGTGTCGAAATTACGACCGACCAAGTCATCCCACAAGCCTGAAAAATACACAATTTATAGTTTTCCTTTCACTTTATGTATTAAAATTTCACAACCGACACCAATGGGTGTGCGGTCGGAGTGCGACTTCGGCGGTCCCACGAGTTAAGCAGCAATTCCGCCGGCCAGTACTCGGATGGGTGACCGCCTAGTCGTTCACCGGCTGGCGCATCGATTGTGGAGCGGGAGACCAGTGCCTTTGGCGGCCCGGTGTTGCATTAGAGGTGGAGTACTATGTGCTCCTACATGCATCACCGGAGAACCAGAGAGACGTAGGATCGACCGTACCGGTACGGATCTTCTGCAGTTTCCCCGTGCCCACGGCAAATGCGGTACAGCGGTATGTAAAGTCGTCTGCAGACGCACGGGAGATAACAGGAGAACACGTAAAAGGGGGAAAGTCGGGAGAATACCTTGTAAAAAACTAATCAAAGTTGTGCAAGTAAAACTCTCACCTATATCAAAATTTCACGTAAATCCAACGATTTTCTCTTTATTTTTGCAATCCTCAACGAAACCATGCGTATTATATCTTGTTTTACCGACTTTCAAAATGCAGAAGGTTCTCAATTCAAGGGGTATTTTTGTGTGTTTATGTTACGCGATATCTTCGCCGATTGTAAACAGATTTTAATGAGTCGTTTTTTATTGAATAGTCTATATATCGTGGGTTGTTCCATTGAAAGTTAAAGAAAACATTGCACCTCTGAGGATGGAGAATCAAGGGATGAATCCCGTTCATTCAATTTCATCCACTTTACGAAAAAAAATTTAAAACAAAACCCGCATCCAAAACTTTTCCTACATGTACAAACTTAAACTAGAAAGTTGAAAATGGAATTTTTCATTATAGTAAAGGAAATATAATTTATGACACGCCGTGCGTAAGATGCGATTTTTCCGCTCACTTCGTTCGCGTCGAATCGCATTTACACACCTCGTGCAATAAAAATGTATACTATACTCGTGCGAAAAACCTTTTCTGGACTCGTGTGATTGCAGCACTCGCCTTCGGCTCGTGCCACAAACTCACATTCGTCAGAAAAAATATTTTCGCCCTTGTATCGTAATATACTATTTCAACTTTTTAGTTTAAGTACGTAGCGGCAAAGTTTTAAAGTCGATTTTTTTTCGTAAAAATCTTTACTTGTCCTCTATCCGATTATCCATGTAAAAAGTAGTGGAAAAGTGGAATCTTCTTCTCTTTTTGCGTTCAAACTAAGCAGAACGGAAATCCGCAATGAACAATTTACAGTCTCGAGTTTCGAAACATGATTTTGAAGACCGCGAATAAACGTTGCCGTTAATCCGACGTAAAATTTTTAACAAACGATCGTTCGGATTACCTTTTTGCCATGCCGTGGACGCAGCGAAACTCCGGAATTTATAGCCATTGATGGAACTGATCTCTGCCATATGCGTAAGCAGATTGGGATTGGGACGCTTGAAACTCACTGCCGCTTCAAAATTTGGAAATCTCCTGACCAATGGGCTCTTGACATTTAGTCGATTTATCATTATCTGACTGTGCCGAAATTGTAGTCCGATCGCGTCCAGTTGGTTCGTAGCTATGGAGATGCATAGAAAAATTTGACCATATCGTTTCCCGGTCTCAGGATACTCGTATGTGCCTCGGAGACTCTTCGCATCTTGATTGCCGGAGCCACTTTTCGGTAGAGCCGGATATCGCAGCAGACTGTGAATCATCCAAAATCCTTTTACCTCGTCGACCATCAGGACGCCTTTCCCGTAGCCTTTGTCCGATCTGTAGCTGTTAGCCAAACCCGGGTTGTAGTTGTTGTATATAACCCAAATACTTCTTTCAGCGACGGTCTTCGAACAAGACATTCATTTATCAATATTTCACCCATAAAGTCAAACCATTGTGTGCATTAAATTAATTCAAACGCCAAATATACAGCGGCAATTGTGAAAATCGGGGAATTTTGATGGTTCCAGCAAGTATCTCTTTCATTTTTTAATTGTAATAATTTGTTTTAAATTCACATTAGGGTTCTCATTGAGGTCTACATGGGCATTGAAAATCAGCTTGCTTGAATAATCATTTCGTGGTCAAAAATACTTCTAATGGTCCAAATTCTCCCTTCCTCGTGGAGCGATTTTCCAGAATGCAAGGCTCAAGTCGAAATAACAACGTTTGACAAGTTTATTAGCCAAAAACATCACCAGTATGGAAGTAACGATAAGTAAGACTTTACTATAGTTTATACAATCATTTTATAATTTTTAATTTCCATCATCCTTTTCGTCATTGAATAGAGGCGACACTTTTACTGCATCACTTAACTGTAACCTAAAACACGTCAAAATCGCCCGCTAAAGAATATGCAATTGCTGTTGCGATTACACGATTTAATGTATGAAGTGTAAGTTGAGTTAATAACGCTCGCACGTCGATCAACTAACGCTTAGTTTCGGGTGGATGAGATCGTTATATGTTGTTGATGAAATCATGAAAACTGTTTGTTTCAGTTGCATGGATTAATGCAGGGCATTAAATTTGTAATAAAATGTTTTATCATCGCGATTTCGACGGAAAAGATCGAAAATCTCACTTTCCCGTCCCTACGGAGGCAGTGGGATTCAAGCTGCATGAAACAGTCCTCCCATTCTTTCATTCATTTACCCTTCAAGACGAAACGTGGTATACAGACATAGATTGATTATCCGGATACAGAATGATATGATTTTTCAAAAAATAATTAAAAAATTATAATTTCCCTGGCAGTCCAGGAAAATGGCCAGGACTGGGAGTTATGGTAAATAAAAGTAGTTTCTTTATTTCAAAATGTATAAACCAGATCGTGCCAATGATTTTGAGATGAGTGCCAAATATTGGTTGAGACAACTTTCGATCTCATTCCCTATTTTCTTTACGTAGTCTCCCTTCCCTGCCCTCTAAAAGTTGATGAACGGTTGTAAAATGAATATCTACCATTATTTTGGCTGACAGTTTTGGAGTTAATTACATACCGGTCATTTCTGGCTTATGGTCAAATATCGAGAAATAATGCGAGAACCAAAACTACTCAATTTTATTCCAACTTTTGAAGAATCATTGACTTACGTCGTTGTAAAGAGGAGACAAAGTATGTTCCAGAGCCGTATTCTGCGTAGTCACGTCTCTCGTCGATAATGTCCAGCTCGCGTTGCTCGTTACATGCACATATGCCGTCCCTTCTCGGATCTTCGAGTTTCCCGACGCAACAATTCTCGGTATTTTGTATATCAGGTACCTAAGATATCGATCGAAAGCGGAAAAAAGTCGATTCAACATTTCCAAGAAATCACAGGTCATTGCGTAAAATTAGCATAAAATTGAATCGCATTTTTCTTTCGGATTTGTAATTATTCGAATGTTTATCGATGAATATAATTTGAGCTAATCAGTCGGTACATTTTCATTTAATTCAGGCAATCGTTCGAATTGTGTTGTGATATCGTTCAGCGCCAGACGGAAGCTAAAATCGTGCGCGAGAAAGTACGAAAGGACGAATTAATGATAAATACATCGGCGAATATCATTTTTTCAATTCGAAAACAGAATTTAATGAGTTTTTCTCGACGATGTTGGGTTTAAAAATAGAAGAGAATTTTCCATTCTCTTCTATTTTTAAACCCAACATCGTCGAGAAAAACTCATTAAATTCTGTTCTGAGAATTTTCCATTCTCTTCTATTTTTAAACCCAACATCGTCGAGAAAAACTCATTAAATTCTGTTTTCGAATTGAAAAAATGATATTCGCCGATGTATTTATCATTAATTCGTCCTTTCGTACTTTCTCGCGCACGATAAGGATAATAAGGATTAAACTATTACCAGTCTACGGGACGATTATTGTCGTCCATACATTGGAATCCATTGCTGTGGCCGGCCAGTAGCCAAAGAGCGAAAACGAGTATCCACGGTGACTCCATGAAGCGGTATTATCCAATTTTATCAAATCGCGGCTGCGTTCGATCGTATTGCGATCTGCAAAACAATACAAAGAAAAAATTATCTTAAATATCATTGTAACTACCGGACCAGTAAAAATGAATCGTTCAAATTTGTTTTCTAACAATCGTTCAAATTTCTGGCGTCGAATTTCCGCGAAATTTTCCACGACGTTTACTTTATAGTTCAGGAAATCACAAAATCATGAAATCAAAAATCAACCGAAAGATCGCTGATTGTAACAAAAAATGTCCTCGTACTCTGACAATGAAGCTCCCTTCGTCGTTGTCACCTTGTTTGACAACATCGATCGTAAGCATCGTATTTATACTCCAAAGATCCTCTGACAAAGGACACATGCCTCACTTTTCGAATGCGAATTTTTCCCACTCAGCGAATTTCCAATATTCATCACAGCAATCTTGAAAAATATGTCATATTCTTTCCCCAACTTACAACGGTCAAACGCAACCAATAGCATCGGTCCGATAGCAAACGTGCCACCAGTCTACCGACTATGCGACATTAAACTGTGTCGTGAAAAAAAAAATTTACGTCGATCTCTGGATTTGAAGGATATGGTATAACAACACCTCTATCCAAATTTTAACCCAATCGGACCGTTCTTAGAGGTTGCCCATGGATTGTACAGATTTTGCCTTTGATTAAAACGTGAAAAAAATATTTTCCTCGTTGAAAGCTTGAATGGGAAAGCGAAAAAATGGGTAACGCGATGAAATTTTTCGTATCAACTACAATAATTAAAAACTTAAAAAAATGTTTTTAATTCGAAAGAACGAACACGGATTAAGTTTATAATTCCTAATTGGATACAATGCAGATGGGTAAAAAAGTGATAAAGACAAGATCGTGACTCTCTGTTGTAGGAACGAACAGAATTTTATGCCAAATCGTTCGCTTATTTTTAATTGTTTTTTCGTGTTGGTGCTGCTATCGACTTGCACGTGCTGCGAAGGCCTCTATTTTATTTTTCTGCATAACGCGGCCGCTATAATTCTCAAGTAAATTTATACAAATAGATAAATCACCAGTCTTCGAGTCTCTACGAGCCTGTCTCTTCTAATCCAAATGCTCGCTTACTTTTTTTAGTCATATATGCTTAGTTAATTTTCGTCGTATCCAGAATGAGCTGAAAAGATCAAAATCGCCTCCGAAATCTTCCCCGATCTAGCGAATCGAGAATTCCCCTACGTAAATATTTATAAAAAAATGTGCGAAAAATAGATCTTAAAAGAAAAAGATTTCCTGACTGTCATGACTCTTTGTTGTAGGAACCAATCGGCTTCTCAGAAATAATTCATGATCATGATGATGATGATGATCGTTTTGTGCTAGAATTGGCTGCGGAAAAGAATTTTACGGCAAATCGTTCGCTTACTTTTTATTGTTTTTTTCGTGTTTCAGTGTAGCTATTAACTCGCACGTGCCACGCCAAGGCCTCTATTTTATTTTTCTGCAGAACGTGAACGCTATGTTTCGCGAGTGAATTTTTCGTTCCCGGGAGAGAAAAAGAATACTTTTACATGCATTCCAAGCGGGAAGACTTCCGAGGCTAAGAACGACCTCCACAAAAAATTTTGCAGGCTTTAATTCAGGTTATTTCCCTTTAAACATGTAGAACAAAATAAAGACGTCGCAGCAAAAAAGAAAAAGAATTCGCTGGAAAATGGATGACTCCAGGTACATTGGGGTGGTTCTCAATGGGGGTATTGACGAATTTCGACAAGTGCACGCCCCACATAGGTTCGAAATAAATAAATAAAAATATGTGCGAAACCCCAGCACTGTAGTCCAATGAGAAGACATGCCTGTAGGCTCGGTTTGTTTCCCATCTGAATAAAATGGGATTTTCAGACTAGTTCAGTAATTATTTTTTCGTGTTGTCCCTAAGCACGGAAAAAATTGTTTATTCACATAAATCTATTGTTAATGGGATAACTACTCGTACATTTTTTTACAAGACCTCGCCCGTGTCAATTTGCCGTCGTGTATAATAGAAGGGGGGTGGGGAGCGCAAGGGTTGTGATAACGCCTTGTAAAACTTTAAAAGTAGATATACCAATTAAGAATAGATTTGAATGAATAATATTTTTCTTCAATGCTTAGGAGCACTTCCAAAAAATAATTACTGAACTAGTCTGAAAATCCCATGTTATTCAAATCGGAAACAAAACGAGCTTACAGCCACGTCGTCTCATTGGACTACAGTAGTGGGATTTCGCACATATTCATATTTATTTATTTCGAACCTATCTGGGGGGTGCACTTGTCGAAATTCGTCAACACCCCTATGAAGGACCACCCTAAGGTACATTCATATTATCCGACGCATTCCTAATTTAATAAAATTGTGAATCGCGTACGACATTTGATGCGAAGCTGCCCCGGCTGTCCTCAATGCGCTCGAACGATCGCGTTCGTGCTTGACCAGGCCACCCGTTATAGCGAAGACAGCGAACTCTTTGGGTGGGACACCGCATCGCTGGACGCCGTCTCGTTTAGTTTTGTCTCGACGAATGGAAAGCAGAGATTAGAGGAAAGGTCGCCAGGGCCGTGGAGTTTTCTTGGCTCCGACTTTTTCCGATTCGTAGCGGGAACCGGGAACCGTCGAGCCGAACGTTCAACGACAACCAACAGAATATACCCGGTGGAGCCCAGCGGCCAGCGTCGTGTATGACGAGCGGGAACGCCCGAGTGTAGATGAGTCAGAAGATTTTGATCTACTCAACAAAAATAAAACGAAACGCTTCAACGGCCGTCGGGGCGCAGGCCGCGGGCATCGCGCGCGCGTGTCTCTGTGTCCATGTGTATGCGCGTCTGTGCGTACGTATGGGTCTGTGTGTGTGTGTGCGAATGGATGAATCGACCATCCGAAATTCAAACGCCTATGACTCGACAACGGTTTAAGCTACAGCCCCCAAGTTTCGCACACATTCGGGCCTTATGCATATGTAATTTTTGCAATGATCGCGATTTTTTTAGCTAAATCCATCGAGAAATCTGGGTTTTAGGATATTTTTAATTTTTCGACGAATCAACTTTGTCACTGAAACTAGCGATAAATTCAACGAATCGAACATCGATCGAATGGAATCGAATTCGCTATATGTATAAAATATTATTGAGCCTCCAATAATTTCATGGGGGGTGTTGTGCCGGCGCACCGCGCGACCGATAGGGAGCAGGTGGGAAGGCACTTTAACAATTATTTATTTATTTTTACGTAGGTATCTACCGTAAAAGATTAGAATCCACGTAGATCAGTGAACAAATTGGTTTATTTAGTTATATTTAATCGGTTAATACAGGGTTTACACAATGCTTTATTTACGTTATCCCGACCGGACCGCGACTCGAATTGGCATACGCCTAGACACCAACCCCTGGTGTAATTCGACGGTCCGGGAGTCTCCTGCTGAAGGCAGATGGCTCCTTCTCGATGCAAGACAAGACTGCCGCTTGGTTGGTAGCTGGGTCTCCCATTACGACTTCCAACCAAGGGTTCAATAATCTAATCGTCTATATTAACAAAATGTGTACGCTGTGAAGTGCTGACTACCCGTCAGCATTCGAGGGTTCAGTGACTGTTCGCGTCAGCTGCTGACGGGCAGCCGCTCATTGCACTCAGTCACTGCCCTCGCTTTCGACATTCTCCGGGAATGTCGGAAGTTGCAAATATTTCCTTAGTTTTTTATGATGAGTTTTGGCGGCACAACACCCCTTCCCCCTAAAAAGTAAAAATTTATTTTGAAGAAATTAATTTTTACTCTGATTATTAATTTACTCCCTCATTCTTGCCCTCGTCTCTACCTCATTCTCGCTACCACGCAGTTCTCTGGCGACCCAGTGGCCCCGAGACTTACCGATACAGTCGTGGTCGGAGACGTCGTGGAATTCTGCTGACGTCGGTATAACAAGAGATAAGCTATGGCACAGTCCAGAGCTACTAACGTTAACGTAATGATTTCGGTTACAAAACTACTATTAGGGATCGGAGTGTACGACTTGTTCTCGACTTCGGACAGAGTGAGGTTCCCAACATCAGATCGCCGAAACCTCGGACGGTTACAACGCAACTACCTGTCAAAGCCAGAATGCCTGTCGATATAAATTTTCGCGTTATCCGCTACGTTTATCCTCTAGAGTTTTTCCCCGTTCTCTGTAGAGTTTTTTTTTTTTTTTTTTTTTTTTGCTTTCTCAGACGTTCCGCGGGTATGGGGTTGAACTTCCTCCTCCCCACCGTGTCTCTTCGGCCCTTGTCGGACCGTGGGAGGGGGTTGAAGGGCCCCTGAGCGATTCTACCGTCGAGGAGAGGGTGGGCATAGCGGCTGCCCGAGTTCTTCACGGTTTCCTTGCCGATGCCTCCGTCGCTCGCATGCGACGTATGGAACTTGCTGTCTCTTACGCTTCCGCACTGGTTGCGGGTGTAAGCCCCCTCGTTCCTCTTGGTTGGCGTAAAGATGACGCCGTCCTTTTCGCTCTTGCGCGGCGTGAGCCTCTCGCCGTCTCCCTCGCCGTTCCGTGGCGTGTGGGTGTTGTCCTTGTTGTCGCTATTGCGTTGCGTGAGCGTCTCGCCGTCTTCGTCGCTCCTGCGCGATGTAGGCGTCTCGCCGTTTCTGTTGCCTTTACGCGGCGTGTGGTCGTTCGTGCTGGCCTCACTCTTTCCGTCGGCTTCTTGGACGGGTGGTAGTGGGTCAGCCACGTAGGGAGCTGTGTCGTGCTGACCAGCTTCGTCCCTGTCGCGGTGAGCGTTTCTCGCTTTTTCCTCTGCCGGGGCTCCTACCGCTGCGCGTTTGCGGCTTGGAGCATCAGCATCTGCGTTTTGCTTTCCTGCTTCACGATTTTTAGCACCATCGTGACGTTTCACTCTACGAGTGATAGGTATGGGTGTCTTATGTTTCCCCTCGGCGACGATGGGAGCGGTCGTGTGTAACTCTACGACGCCAACGAATTTATTCCTTACTTTTTTTCGTGCGTTCGTCTTATGATGCGGGGGTGGCTCCTCCTTCGGCCCTCCATCGATTAGTGGCATCTTATGGCCGTACATCTTTATCATCTCGCCTCCGAAGATGTCAACTTTATGCTTTTTGATAAAGTCGATACCTAGTAGCCCATCTACTTGCAACGGTACGTCTTCCGTCACAACGTAAAAAGGGTGCTTAACTATGACTGCGGGTAGACCGAGGGCCAGTAACACGACGCCTCTCGGTCTGAGCTTTTGGCCCGATATACCTTTAAGCTCGACGTTGCAGTCCTCAATCACAGTTTCGGGCAGCAGTCTGCTAGCTTTGATTACGCAGCACTGCGCTCCCGTATCGGCCTTTAGTGTCAGCTGCCTTTTGATGGCATCCGCTGACTCGATAACGAAATCATTCATTGCGCTGCTGCCGGTCAGTGTGACGTGTAGCGTTTGCAGGGGGGGTGGAAGAGCTCTTGCTGACAGCGTGAGTACGCTCAAGGTTCCTATGGTCTTTCTCTCTGCTACCTCCGTATCAGCATTTGACAGGTGCTTCCGTTCACCCCCTTGTCCGTCGTCGTCCCTTCCCTCGTCGGATTGCGACTTCCCGTCGTCGCTCTCGCTGTTTCTTCGTCGGTTTCGCCGACGCTTTCTGCAGTCTTGGAAGCCATGTCCTGTCCTTTTGCAGTTCCCACAGTAGAGCTCGATCTGGTTTATGGCCTTGACTGCCTGCGGTAGAATTGTATGCTTGGGTTTCTGCATACAGTCTCGTTTTAGATGCCCTGGCTTGCCGCAGTTGTAACAGGTTCGTTCCTCTTCGACCTCGGGTTGCGTCGATGCCGATTTTCTTCGGGATTCGCCTTGTGACGCCGCGGACCCTCTTGGCTGGATCGCTGCGTCGATTTCAATGGCTGCTACCACAGCCTCGTGAAGGGTTGCGCAATTTCTCGCCCTCACGAGCACCTGAACCTGCCCCGTTAGGCCGTTCTCGAATGTGGCCTGTGCGTATTGCTTGGTCGACTCCTCCACTGCTCGCGCGTCTCGTTCGGATGGGGCTTTTTCCGTAGCTTTATCCACCAGCTGGGACGTGATGGCCTCTGCCCGTGACGCGTATGCAGGAACGCTTTCGTTCTGCCCTTGCCTCAACGAGTTGAGTTCCATCGAGAGGGCTGACAGCGACTTTTTCTGGCCGTATAGCGCCTCGAGCTCCGAACGGAGCTCCGCAAACGTAAGGATATTTTTATGGGTCAGATCCAAGGCTGCTCTTCCCCCGATCTGACTCGCGAGGATCATTTCTAGTAGTGCCCCGTGCTCCTCGTACTCTACACGACGACACACCGCGTCGCAGGACCGGAGGAAAATCCGCAACTCGTCGGCGGAATCCCCGTCGAACGTGCGGACGTATTTGAGTGCGTGCGCGAGGGGCATTATTCCCGGACGCCGGTGCCGGGGTGGCTCCGGGACCTGTTGAGGATTTCCCCCGGCCCGGAGTCTTTGCAGCTCCTCATTCATCTCCCTCATCTGCGTCCGCATCTCCCTTATCAGTTCATACGGGTCACTGTCGACGTCACGGAGGGTTGCTGCGGTGCTTCCCCGCCCTGGCGGTCCTACCTGCGTTAGTCTGGCCCGGTGCCGGTCGAGCTCTCGCTGCAGGGAAGCGATCGCATCCCGCTCGTCGTACTGCCCACCCTCATCCAGGGGTGTTGGCGGCCGTGTGCGACGTGGTGAGGGGATGGGTGCTCTACCTTGCGTTCCCTGGGATTGCCCTGCCGGTACCAGTGGCAAAACCGGTGGCGGGAGACCGGCCCTCCTTGCCATAGCCGCGATATCGTCCTCCACCATTTGACTTGAGACGGGTCGGGAGAATATGTCGAGGGGGTCGTCCTCCTCGCTTTCCGAGTCGCTACAATACACGAACGTCGTCCCTCGCTGATGGTTCACCCGGCCGCGCTCCTCAGGATTCCTCGTGGGTGTGACTTGCTCGTCAACAGCTTGCTGAATCTGGGAGGAGGATAAACTCCTCAAAGCTCGACTCGCTTGTTCAGATATGTCCAGGAGCGCGGCCGCCAGGCCGACAAAAGCCTCAGCTCCTAACGCCGGGCGCTGCGAGGTTCCTTGGCGATCCTCCGGGCCCGGGGTAGGGCGTTTGTCGTGCGGCATTGTTTTTTTTTGTTGTCAAAATCTAACCCTTTTTTGCAACAACTACTATCGCGGACGCGGGACTACTGGCTTTGACTTTTGGTAATTACGTTAAATAACCGTCACTTACGGGTCGATGTTCCCTGTTGCCGTCCTTCGTCCGTGGTTGTCGGTGAGGCTGCTCCTCTTCGTCCTGCAGATCCGTGGTCCCTTCCTTGGCTGATTCTGCGTCGTCGGATGGCCCGATGTCCTCGTCCTCCACAGCTTGTAGCTCCTTGGCAAGGTTCCCTCGCGATAACGCCGACGTCTGCGTGTCAGGTTTCGCTCGGTCTGCGACGTGAGGCCAATGCTCGCTTCACTCGCTCTGTTGTTGACCGTAACTGACCAACGTTAAGTTATCACTGAATCTACTCGGTAGATCCCACCGCTGCCACCAAATGTTGTGCCGGCGCACCGCGCGACCGATAGGGAGCAGGTGGGAAGGCACTTTAACAATTATTTATTTATTTTTACGTAGGTATCTACCGTAAAAGATTAGAATCCACGTAGATCAGTGAACAAATTGGTTTATTTAGTTATATTTAATCGGTTAATACAGGGTTTACACAATGCTTTATTTACGTTATCCCGACCGGACCGCGACTCGAATTGGCATACGCCTAGACACCATCCCCTGGTGTAATTCGACGGTCCGGGAGTCTCCTGCTGAAGGCAGATGGCTCCTTCTCGATGCAAGACAAGACTGCCGCTTGGTTGGTAGCTGGGTCTCCCATTACGACTTCCAACCAAGGGTTCAATAATCTAATCGTCTATATTAATAAAATGTGTACGCTGTGAAGTGCTGACTACCCGTCAGCATTCGAGGGTTCAGTGGCTGTTCGCGTCAGCTGCTGACGGGCAGCCGCTCATTGCACTCAGTCACTGCCCTCGCTTTCGACATTCTCCGGGAATGTCGGAAGTTGCAAATATTTCCTTAGTTTTTTATGATGAGTTTTGGCGGCACAACAGGGGGATTAAAAAGATTCTGTAGAATACTCTGTTTTGATATTAATAACCGATACCCACCATTTTTTTTAGGTAAAATATCGATTGTTGATCGAAGATATAAATGTTATCCTCAAATAATGAATAAAAATTAGTCCTCGATAAAAAAATGTATTCTTTCAAAATAATAAAAATTCTTTCACTTTATTTTTGTTCGCAATAATCAACATTTTCCGTCGGAAACATATGGATTATTGACGAAAACAAAAATGTTATCCTCGAAAAATTAATTTAAAAAAAAAATGATCCTCTCATTGACTTTCAGCGAAAGCCACTATTTCAATCATTCGGATCACAACGAAAAAAAAATTGCAGCGATTTGGAATGCTGGAGTGCTGTCTCTGATACATTATTATTACAATCGTCCCACAATTACACACCAACGTACTCAATTTTGCTGATTGTTTAGCCGAGTGCACTGATCTGTACGAAATACCACGAATTGTGATAGTTGTATAAGTATTAGGCCGGCTTGAAAAAAAAACTTTTTTTTTCTTTCATTTAGAATGCATTCACGCCAAAGTATCTTCCATCAAGAGGATCGTGTCCAAAAATGAGCCCGATCGGACCATTTTTAGGGGTCGCTAAAATCCGATTGCAACTTCCGTCGATAATTTCTTACGAAACAACAAAATTATTAATGGAAGTTGCAATGGGATCCCAAAGGTCCGCAGGCCATTTTAAGCGGTTTTTCAAGAGCTTTTAAATGGAACTAACCGGATCAATGTACCTATAATATTGGGGGAGCTACGATTTTTTGAATGGAAACTTTTCGTTCTTCCCATGTTAATCAAATGGGAAAATTGGAAAAAACTTGCGCGACCCCTAAAAATACTCCGATCGGGCTTATCTTTGGACACGATTTACTTGATGGAAGATACTTTGGCGTGAATGTATTTTGATTGAAAGAAAAAAAAAGTTTTTTTTTAAGCCGGCCTAATAAGTACGCAACGGATTACGCGTAAAGCGTACAAAATAATAATGACTATCTATTAGGGTGGTTCTCAATTGGGTTATATCGGAATTTTTTTGGTATCACCTTTTAGAAGTAATCGACATAAATTTAAAAAGAGATTGGTCGCAATCGGGAATTTGTCCGATGAGTCTAACCCAGGGCGACAAGCGATCGAATTTTACAGGAGAAAATGCATGCATTTGGTATTTTGTTGGGCACGTTTTTTATTACTTTCAAACTATACATGATACTTCTCACGGTTGGCTCAAAAAAGCCTTTTTTTTGCGAATTGGGTAATGAACATTAGATTTACGGAAATTTTGCAATTGACCTTTTTTGTAGAGCATCAAATTTCCTATAAAATTGTCAAAGGACATTTTTTTATCATGTATATTTTTGAAGTAATGAAAAATGTCCCCAACGAAATGACAAATGCATGCATTTTCCCCTATAAAATTCGATTGATTGTCTCAGATGATCTAGTCATGAATTACGATGGGCGCCGCAATAAAACTTTTCTTTTTTAGACGTCCGCAGAGATTCTCCGTCAATGGATCCTTTGTTCTTAAGAGTTAATAAAAATTTTATAGAATATTCTTCAAATGTTACGTTATTGAGAAGTTATTATAGAAATAAATGTATGTTAATTGTGTCGTCGAAAAAAAATTATCAAAAATATGGTTTTTTAAAATTGGAATTAACCTTACCCCCCCACCCTTAACGCGCTGAACTTAACAAAATAAACGAGAGCATACGATCATTTAATTTGGTTTCTTATTTTAGATGTAAGTCGAAAATATCGATCGGAGATGGAAAATTGTTGTGAAAAAACCGGTAGAAAAATAAATTTCCTACAAGATTTCTTATGACCATTTTCAATCAAAAGTAGAAAATAAACAAGTTATTTGATAAGAACGAATTTCCCTTCAAATTACGGTGGCGAGACACGTGGGTCTCGCTGTCGTAACATCTTATTTTTTTTTTTTTTTTAGCCTAGTGTTGGCTCGTCCCTCTGTGGGGACCTGTGCCACTCTCTTCTAACATCTTATTTCAATGAGTCGCCATGTTCGGAAATTCCCCACTACGCTCTGACCACCTCTGACGTCCCCCCCTAAGCATACGACCGAGTATGGCCTTGCCGATGTAGCTCCGGCTCGAAAATGCCACCCGCTATGACGGCGCCGATACGAATTTAGCATTGTGCTATTACTGTATATACGCCCCGTGGGTAGCTAGTTCGCCGGCCCCCTGGTTGGCGGCGCACCAAGCCGGCGAAACGGCTTCCCCGACCTCGCTGGCGATCTCTCTTCTCATCTCTGCGGAAAGCCATCCGCGCGCTTCGAGAATAGCCCCCCTGGTGGTAAGCTCGCAACCATCCCAAATGTCACAGTTGACAGTCACTGCTGCCGCGGCAACCTGTCGGTTGATTGTCACTGGTACCGCAACAACGTGTCGGTCGACGGTCCCTACTGCCGCAACAACGTGTCGTTTGACAGTTCGTTTCCCAGCTGTTTGTCAATAAGCCGTCCAACAATCCCCGAATTAACCACCCCCATCGTAAACCATTATTCAAAACGAAAAAAATAAATTATTCAAAATACAACTATACATATAAATATGTAGATCGAAGTAAATTAAACCTCAAATCATTATACAAACGCGAATGTTTGAAAAATCATGTTTTGATTGCCGATTCGAGAAATCGTAGTTGTCATGACGGTGAATACCGCCGAAACTACGATGACGCTGCTGCCAAATCCGGGAAAATCATTTTTTTGGAGCAGATACGAGAGAAAACGTTGGTTTTTATCACTTATGTTCGGCACTTGTATGGTTTACGCAACGAGATCTTCGGTACCGTTGTCGATGCCGGTAATAAGCCGAGAAAAATCATGGACGAAAACGGATTCAGGTGTCATATTGTCGAGTTTCTTCTGGGGTTATACCCTGACCCAGGTGGCCAGTGGATATGCGAGTGATCGTCTTGGCGGTCAAAAAGTCATGTGGTTCGCTGCTCTCGGTTGGGCCATCACGACTCTCGCACTTCCCCAAATAATCAACGCGTGCACGAACGTTGATTATTCGGTTACGATCGTAGCGATTGCGAGAGCCGTCAACGGAGCTTTTCAAGGTATTTTTTTTGGGAAAGATACCTTACTGGACCATCGGTATCATATACAGGGTGATCCATGCAACGTGTGCACCGTTATAACTTCCAAAGTATGCGTTGCATAAAAAAATGATATATACAAAAGTTACGACTTGAAAGGGTGCACTACGTAGTGCATCCATTCTTTTTAAAGGTCGAGAGGTTTCGTAGATTTGAAGGATTGAATTTTTTTTTCGCTACCGTCGACTGGGGTGAGTTTGGGACAAAAATCGCCTTTTTTTTCTTTCGCGCTTCGTCTAAAATCAGTTTTAGCGCAAAAAATTTTTTTTCAAATGCAGACATCTTGTGAACATCCTTACAAAGGTGTGTGATAAGTTTTATAAAAAAAAATTTTTTTTTGAACAAGCTACATCGACTTGAAACTTGTCCCATATTTATTCTTTAGATGGAGCGAGTATGGGACAAGTTTTGTCATCGTTAATAAAAATTAATAAATACATTTTTTTTGGCTCTGTATCATATGGATATCTTTATGTAGTTATCCTCGAGTAACTTGGAACAAGAATCATTCAAAAATACCCATTTTTAGGGGAACGGTTACAAAAAAAAGAAAGCAAAACATGGAAATTTTTTCGTAATTGATTTTATCGATAAATCGATCAGACGGATATCATATAAAATCCTTTTCCCCTTCGTTGTGGAAAAAAAAAGGTCGAAAGACTTCGAACTGTCATTTTTGAGGTTCGAATGCTCCGCTGTGAAATGAATATTTACGTATCTTTTAGATGGTAGCACCAATTAAAAACTTTTACATATAAAAAAAAACCGTAGAAATCCACTCTATTAGATGCCGAATGATTTTATCCTAAATATTCAGTTTTAATTTTGTCCCATACTTACCCTCGAAATACTAATCTTTCTGTTTTTCACACTCTTCTTCGAGAATAGCGGTTAAAAAATTACCAAACGGTGCGTACATCATAAAAATTAATTTGTCTACACTTATCCTGCAGAATTTGATATAAAACTTTTTCCAATAAGTCGGTCGAGTAAGATGTTTGCAGCACGTACATTTTTTACGACGGGTTTTTATTTCTTCGCGATTTTTTTTATCCGTTCATATAATATGCTTACTAATGACGTTTTGCGCCAATTGATAGGAACTTTTCAAGGTACATTTTGGCCCATGGCCGAGTCAAAACATTCAATGATTACGATTCTAGCAATGGAAATCTACCATGTCCCATACTTTCCCCCCGTGTCCCAAACTTACCTCAGTCGACGGTAGCGAAACTATTGTGGATTTACAATTTATCAATTACAAAAAGGTATAGCTTGTAAAAAAGCTTGGAACGCATTTTTTGGTTTTATTCCCCATATGTATCTCAACATAACAACAATATCATATTATATGATCATTTATGAATAATAGTATTAATAATTATTCGTCAGGTATTATTATAATAATATTATTATTATAATTAATAATATTATTAATTATAATAATAATATTATTATTATAATTAATAATATTATTATACCTGACGAATAATTATTAATACTATTATTACTATTAATTATAATAATAATATTATTATAATAATATTATTAATTATAATAATAATATTATTAATTATAATAATAATATTATTATTATTATTATATTATTATAATATTATTTATTTATTTAGTATATTACGATATTTTTATTCATTATTCAATACAAAAAATGCTGCTGATTATTGATTATTTATTGATCTACTTTATTATTAATTTATTAATACATAAAATATGTATGTAGGAATGAAAAAAATTATATGAAATATTCATCAACAACTATAGCAATACATTCTATGATTACTTATGAATAATAATATTAATTATCATTAGCGAGTTATTATTATAATTATATATCTAATATATGATATTACGATTCATCATTCAGGATGAAAAATACTGCTGGGTATTTATTACTCATTGATATTTGAAATTATTCATTGATCTTCTTTATTATTAATTTATTATTGTATAAAAAAATCTTACGCACTAATTTCAAAATTCAAAGATCGCACGTCCGCCTGCCCAGCCTGGAATGCGCCACATGTATCTTTGAATGATTTCAGGAATGCATTTTCCAAGCATGATCAGTCTGACGAGTCAGAGACTTCAGGAATCCGAGCGAGCTTCTTTTTTCAGTCTCTTGATCTCAGGCTCGGCTTTGGGTACGCTCATGACCGGCTCGTTGGGTTCTTACATTCTAGAAACTTACAGCTGGTCCGTCGTATTCCACTTATTAGGTGAATAACGCGTTTAATCGTCGTTCGACATTTTACATGACGATAATTTGTTTTCAATTCAATATAAAATCAAATAAATTCAAATGATTTTCTTCGGGTAATTAATTTTTTCTTAAAAATATTTATCTCGCAGGCGGAGCGAGTCTGGCGTGGGCGGCAATTCTTTACTATCACAGTTCGTCGATTGAGAGCGATAAGAGCGCTAGAATAGGTTTCACACCCACGAGCTTGCCATGGCGACGATTATGGTCCGCACCGTCTTTCTGGTACACATGAAATTGCGTTATTATTCATATTATAAAATACATTCCGACGACCAAATAAGAAACCAAAAGTCCCCAAGGGAAAGAGTTTTTATTATACATCGCTTACACCCACCAGGCGCGCGCTCCGCGCTCGTTACCTCCGTCTGTCTCTGTCACTCTTTTCCGCGTGCGATCCTCTCAACGAGAAACACGCTCGAACGAAGTTCCAACTTAGTATTCACATCGCCCATGCAAAAACGTTTTCGACCGCGCGTAGACATTTATTTCGCGAATTTTATGTCCATATTGTTTTATCCCATTTATATAAAAGGAGAAGAAGTCAATATCTCTGAGGATTCATCCTCAATGTCAGAGTTCGACTCTCTCGAAAAATATTTCACCGTCAGTTGATTGCGTTGCGGATCAAAATAATACGCAACAAGACGAAAACGTTTTTCATTACGTCTCGGAAACTTTTGCTGTTTTATATGAAAATCTTTCAACGCCCTGATCTTTGTTTTTATTTTGTATGAAATCTTGTCAACACAAATATGTATCTTTTTAATGGATACAAACAATTTCTAATAAACTCGTAGATTTTGTGATACATTCACACACGCACACGCACATACGCACGCACGCATGCACACATCAATTTACACTACAACGTTCACTCTATTTTGCCCGAATAATCTCTCCCGGGTTGGTTTCTTAACCGGAGGTTCCGCGCACGAAATTCTTGAGCTCGGAGTTCGAGTCGGAGTGGGGGAAGCGCTCGAGTGAGAAACTGGGGAAAGTTTCTTATTGACGGGTTTCTTATTTGGAGGTCGGACTGTATATTATTCATATTATTCATACATATTAATTATTATTAATTACTCGTTTTCTACTCGTAAACATATTAAATATTATTTAAAAAATTATCAAAAAATGACGCATATATTGACAACTTTTGGTTACAGATCATTTATGCACATGGTTGAGTATATGTATTAAAAAAATTAGAAATATTAACAAATGGTGAAATATTAAATAATAAAGCAATGTATTTTTTTTTTTTTTTTTGCCTGCGCGTTGATGGTGAAAGCTCTCGGCGTCGATGTGAGCGTCTGAAAAAAAAAATGAACTTATTTATAATTGCATAATGAATGTATCTCTAGTGTGAACCAAGAATATTATTTTTAAAAAAATTATTATAATAAAAATTCGAAACTTAAAATTTTTTTACTCAATCTTCTGTCGGTATTTTATTTTTTATATTTTTTTTGTGTCATTGAAGTTTTTGTTTCTGTGGTTCACACGATAGGTGATGATACTAAGAATATGTTGCGAAAATTTCAAAGCGATCTGAACCTTCGTTCAAAAGATAGAAATTTCACAAGGTTTAAAAAAATACATCGCTTTATTGTGTAATATCTCCGCCATTTGTTAATATTTCTGATTTTTTTTTTTTTACACATACTTAATCATGTGCATAAATGATCTATAAAAAAATGGCAATATATGCGTCATTTTTTTTTAACCGCGTCTAGAAAAGTACCTTCGAAAATCGGCTAAATCGCGTATATGAGGCCTTAACGTCAAAATTTTCCAAATTCCCGTAGAAATGTAGAAAAAATCGCCTAAATCATCGGAATTTGACTTTTTTACCGTCGAAAAATGCGTCTGATAAAACTCGTCGAGCTTCGAAAGATTAAAAAAAAAAAAATCACGTCGAATCTGACACAGAAGAAATTTGATGATGAAATACAAACACAGTCATATAAAAATTAGTATTCATTGCAGTGCTATTACACTAAATTACGGCGGTTTGTTCCACCCTTTTGTACCTAGATTGCAATTTTCCTCCCAACGTTTTTCCAAATTGTCCAAAATGTCTGCAATAGGATTACTGGCGATCTTTACTCAATCTTAACTGGGTCCAGGTGCAAAAAAAACTCGGTCAAAAACGACCACGTCAACAAAATCTCAACAAAACGACTCCGTCGAAAAAAAAAACTACAAAAATATTTCTATTCCGAAGAATTTCTTCCTGAAACAACTTAAAAACATGAAAATAGGACCTTGAACATCCCGAAGATTGGAGTTCTGAATAAAACCAGGGAAACACTTCAATAGTGTCCGAAAAAAAAATGTAGTCACGAGTTTTTTTTTACCAGTAATTTACAAGAAAACGAGTAATCAATTTACGAGTAATTCAAGAGAAAACCAAACCTCAGTCAACAACAAAAGCTAAAACCAAATCCACAATAACTTTGAAAAAACCTAAACCTAAACATAAATAACGTTTCGTGTTCGTAGTTATTTCAACACAAGATTCAGATCCGACAAATTTTTTTTGGCAGGTGTTATCTTTGAACAATTTTTTCTAATCAGGTTTATTGCCGCAAATTTTTTCACCTTGTCCTCCCCCCTCCTTCGCAAGCTAGCCACTGAAATTCACGAAAAAATAAATCTCGCCCAATCCAAAGTATTCATTGAAAATAAATTGGAACAACTTAAAAAAATCCGGATATCGACAGAAGGGTCAAATTTTCGAATAATTCTAATAATTAATTATAATTATTATCAATTATTATTATTGTTAATTATAATCACTAAATAAACATTTTCGAATAATTCTAATAATTAATTTGAATTATTATCAATTATTATCATTGTTAATTATAATCAATGATTGTTCATAAAAAACCTTCTTATTTCAATCATTTATCGCAGGGCCTGCGTTGTTGCTCACGCTTGTCAAAACAATTGTTTCTTCGTGCTGTTGTCGTGGATGCCGACGTACTTTCACGACACATTTCCGGAAGCAAAGGTAACGTTAGTCGCTATCAATCCCTTATCACAACCGTCGTGATTAACAATAAAAAAACTTCGACTCACTCGAGACTTTTTTTTGTCTCTCTTTTTTTCTTTCTCTCTTTCTCTCTCTCTCTCTCTCTCTCTTTCTTTCTGGATTTATCCCCTTTGCAGGGTTCGGTAGTGAACATGGTACCGTGGTTGTCTATGTTGCCTTGCACCTTTCTAGGTAAAGCGATATCCGAGAGGCTCATCGGTCGCGGTTATTCCGTTACTTCGACGAGAAAAATCATTCAGAGCATTTGCTTCGTTTCCGAAATAATTAATCTTTTTTTACTGGGTAAGCGTAAAAAGTTGAAAATATTTTTTTTTTTTTTTGTCCGACCCCCGTTGAAAACTCGCCGTTTCGCGCCACGGGCGGAAAGTGGCCGTTTCCAGCGCACTCCGCCAACGGGCGGAAAAATCCTTTTCCGCCCGCTGCTGCCGGGCGGAAAAGTTCCAAGTGTATAATCAAAATTTACGTCACCGGTGTCAAAAATCGTTTCATTTTATTTCAAAAGAGAATACTAAATAAATTTTCCGAGAAAATGAAAAATTTCACGTTTGCTTTCCTTCTTGTTCATACAAAATCAAAAGTTGCATTTGGTCCAGTCAATGGGGCTTTATTCCCCTGAAACCCCTCGTTTTCAACAAGGGTAGGACGAAAAGTACGGTGAGCACCACGGGCGGAAAGCGATTTTCCCTCGGGTGACAACTTCACACTCGACGGAATCGCCTACTTTCCGCCCTCGACACACAATGTACTATTTATTACGGGATTTATTCCTCGTTCTCGTCTATGGACGTCGATTATTAACGTTCGAATTGTTGCGACTCTTTCAGCCCGAGTGGAAACTTTTCAAGGAGCTATATTGTGCCTGAGTCTGATTATCGGAGGTTCTGGATTTCACAGCAACGCTGTGGCGGTTAATCCATCGGATCTCGCGCCCCGACAATCCGGCAGCGTTTTTGGAATGATGAATACCGTTGGCGCTGTGCCTGGTTGGTATTTTTTTTTTTAAATTTCATTACATTTTTTTATTTATTATTTATAGTTCGGAAAGTAGTTTAGTTTTATTAAGTTATTTTTTTAGTTTTAGGGGTTAGGCGACTCTAGAGGCCGAAAAAATAGCCTTTTTGGGGGATTTTTTTCTAGGAAAACTACAAAATAAATCGTAGTTACAAAAAAAGGGTGTTTATCGTACACGTCAGTGACTGTATAGAAAAATTTTTTTTGAAGCGATTGATTGGAAAATGGCGGCTATGCAGCGTTTTTGCGATGACGTCTCCGTTTTTTCTGGGATCTACGGCCGGACGAAGAGCTCCGGTGACTTTTGAATTATGACGAGCCAATAATTTTTTTTCGATTTTATACAGAAACAGCTATAGAAGTACGTAGGATTTTTTCGATATATTGATTTTTGGCCAAATGACGCACTTCTAAAGCGAAAAGTGAACAATTTGCCGAAAAAGTCGTCAGAAAATTGTTAATAAAAAAACTACTATGCAATATAAAAGAAAAATCTTACGCACTTCTGTAGACAATGTATTTTTTGAAATATATTCGAAAATTTCAAGTGAATCGATTGAAAATTATCTGAGTTATGTTTCCGGACAACTTGGAAAATCCAGTTATGAGATAAACGCGTTTGAAGTTTTGCGTAGAAGCTTGCCACGGACCAGCCGGTCTTGTACTAAAATTCGAAAACCGAGTACTGAGATGTTTCTCGGCCATAATCTTTTGTTACATCATTTTTGAGGTCTTACTGTGAAGGACCATTAAAAAAAATTGATTTTTCGAAAATTCTAGAGTGGCCGAACCCCTTAATATTGTTTTCATTCCGTTACTTTAGTTCGTTCAGTCTCCTAGTTTCGTTTTACTTTTTAATATCTTCGAGATGTTTGAGTGCGGAAAAACTGGCTCTTCATTGCCAAAAATTTGTGGTGTTTTTTTTTTCAGGATTTCTCGGGGTTTATCTCGCTGGTTATATATTGCACGTGACTCACAGCTGGCCTGTGGTATTCGTTTACATCGCCGCTATCGACGTGCTCGGCTGCGCCGTCTACCTCGCTTTTGGTGGTAGCCAACCCATCGTTTAACGAAAAAAAAAAAAAAAAACAAAAACAAAAAATTTCGTACGAAATATTGATTTTTTGTCAATAAAAAATTATTATTATCATTGGGAAAAAAATGTGGACGAAATAATTGTTGATTTAAAACCTGTAGACGATCAAAATACGCAGTCTTTTCTCGACGCAGGGTATTCGGGGTATTGGATTGCTTCTTAAATTTTTTTAGAAAGAAAAATGTGACGTTCGCCGTCGCGTGTCGAGGGATAATAACGAGATGGATGGGTACGTTTATTTGTAACGGTTTTATTAAAGTTCATTCGTAAAACTGTATGGTACCGCGAGAGTAAACTAGAAATCTGTGACTGTTTTAGGGGGAACGAAAAGTAGAGTGGCTGAAGGCCGTAGTTTTAAAGAGGAGTGTTCGAGAGCCGACGAATTAAGGTATCACTGGATGGATATTAATAAATATCAGAAATTATTGAAAATTTAAGGAATTATAGTTTTCGATCAAATAATAATAAATTAATTATTTCAGATTTTTTCACTAAATGGTTTAATAGTTATAAATTCGTAAATTTAACACGGTTTCTTATGGGAGAACAGCTTCTGCAGACGTTAATAGTTGCAAAAAAAAAAATGGAACTAAATGTCAGAAAATTTTGAAAATATTATATCATCAAGATTTAGGATCGACAGATCGATTATGCTTAGTTTCGGATTAATCGACTGAGAACTGAACCGTTCGGGTAGACGACTGAGAAGTGAGTGAAGATCCCGTTTGTCGTGGGACTGCTGAGTCAGCTTTTCTGGATCAGCGGATGTTGGGCCGTGTGTGGGTGTATATTAAGGTGGTTTTCATTTGGTTCATTTTTGAAATGTGATTGGAGAGTGGTGTCAATCAATGGCAAAAAAAAAAATTTTGGGCCTGGTTTGAACCTTAGTTCAACTCCTTCACCGCCCAAGAAGCAGGTGAAATTTTCCGTTTAAAATAGGGTAAGATGGGGTTAAATCGCCAGCGGGTAAGATAACCATTTGACGCTCATATTTAAACGGATTAATAGAAAAAGTAGCCGTTTATAAGGCAAGTAGTAGTCGATAATGCGCAACTTTTGTACTTGGTTGGACTGCCGCATCCCCATTTCTACAATTTTCGTGGTGAGATAAGCATTTTGAGCGATGTGAAAAAAAATATTTCTGGCTTTCGATGGCTGGGTAAAGTTGCGAAAATTGGGCTTAAAAAAATTAGACAAGTGTTTTCTTGGAGCAGCAATTCGTCACTAACCCGGATATTGAAACGATTTTCCGATATTTGCATTTGTTTTCGGATCATGTGGTCTTTCGCGCAAAAGGGTGTGTGGGGTTAAATAACCAAGCAAGCGGCATCTGCACGGGTTAAGAAAAAAAATTTCAAGGTGTTGGGCAAAAATTTACAAGCTGAAAACGAAAACGTTGCCCCTCGCCGCCCTAAGCGTGGTCATCTCAAAAAAGTTGTTTACGTTGAGGACAGCGAGAACTACGGCGATAATTAATGCTAGAAATGTTTTTTTTTTTAATTTTTTGAAAGGTTAATATAATAAGTTGTGACCGTTATAAATAATAAAAAATCATTGAAACAACAAGTTTGCATTTATATTTGACCTGAAAAGCAGTGGTTTTATTACCCCACTGGGTGGGGTAAAAAAACCACTTTGCACATTTTTTTCAAACGACCGTGCTAAATAATGAGTAGAAGTTACATCAAAATTGTTTGTATAAATTTTGTAGCCAAGGGTTCATACTTTCAGAAAAAAAAAACATGTTCGAGAATATTCCGATAAATGCAGGTTCTACAGCGTGATAAGTAAAAAAATGGCGATTTAACCCCATCTTACCCTACACGCAATTTTTCTCAATCCCGGTAATTATATTAGTGGGAGGACTAATTATTCTTGAAAAAATCCAATACTATATGGAATTCACGGGTATAAACCCTACTTTCAGGAAAAAAATATGACACATGGGTCATTTCATGCCACATTAACTCGCGCCTTCGGACCGGTCCCTGACGATCTTCCTGCAATTTATTAGGATAATTCTGAAATGAATAGAATATTTGAGAGTTACGGGACTCTACATTGATTGTGATCGTTCGGGAAGGTTGAGTTGAATGTTTTACGTCAATTTTCTTCCACTTGGCTCAGGTTTTATGCAGATTCATCAATTTTTAATTTAAAAAATAGCGAAAAATATAAAAATCACCCATACCATGTGTTATATTTTTTTTTCCTGAAAGTAGGGTTTATACCCGTGAATTCCATATAGTATTGGATTTTTTCAAGAATAATTAGCCCTCCCACTAATATAATCACCGGGATGGAGAAAAATTGCGTGTATTTTAAACGGGAAACTTCACCCGCATCTCGGAAGATGAAGGAGTTGGACTAAGAGGTTCAAACTAGGCTCGAAGAAACATTTTTTTTTTTTTTGCCATTGATTGACACCGGTCCCCAATCACATTGCAAAAATGACCCAAATAAGAACTATCCTAGTGTATATGTGTGTCTGTGTGTGTGTGTGATAAGGGCGACCGTTGGAAAAGTTTCAACGGCTCGCTCTTACCGTGAAAATGCTGTTGTAAGATGTTTCGTGTGTGGGAAAATAGTTAAATAGGTTTTGTGTTATGTGGAACCGTTACGAAAAGCTTTAAAAAAAATTCATCTCGAGCCATAATATTTTTTTTAATTAATGTACTCTATATCACGTGAGTTTTTATATTTTTCTTTCGTTCGAGTCTGCGTCTACGAGCATCTTCGACATATACGGTCCGTCCAACTCGTAACCAATTTTTCTGTAATAATTTCGCGTTCCAACGCCCGATATGACGGCAATTTTGGTCGAACCGTGCTCGTCACGGGCTATTCGTTCGGCCTCTTCCATCAGCAACATTCCGAAGCCCTGATGCTGAAATTTCGTTGGATCACGAGCGTTAACGGGAACGACACTGCCGTAAACGTGGAGTTCTCGTACTATCGAACAATTTCCTTTGAGCTCGGATCTGTAATAATCACCGAATTAAAAAAAAAAAAAAAATGATTTTAAAAAAAATTTATCACTCTTCTACTCATCTACTTGTGTTGAATCCAATTAAAAATTATCAATTAATTACGTGATCGTTCCTTTGAGTTGAAAACATTTTTGTCAGTTATCATTAATTGTCCTTGATAAAAAAAAAAAAAATGCATTGAGAAACCGATGATTCTCTGTTTCAAATGAACGTAATATCATTGATCGCACTCAGTTTCAATCCCCGAATATTTATATATATTTATATATACCGGAAAAATCTGTTTCAACTGGTCAAAAAAATTTTCTCACGCGTCAATCAAATGCAAAATCTCTGCAACGATTGTAGAATCTCTAAAAACCGTCTGGTTAGGCTCAGATTTAGTCAGATATTCACTGATTCTTATGTATTAGTTTTATTTCACAATTTAAGTTGGGAAAAAAATGTTTTCCACGAAAAACCCGACGATATACATCCGTTTTTTTCGGACGTTTTCGCATATTTTCAAACAATTTTACATAAAAATTCTGACAATATTTTTTTATTTCACGATCCAACGATTTCACGTGAAGAACCAGGGAGCAAAAAAAAAAAAGAATAGGATGAAAAACGAAAAGATAACAGACCTGAATGTTTCGTTAGAGCACTTTCGCAGCCTCAACAAGCCTACGAGTATGTCCTGCGTGGGATCTTCGTACGACAAAAAAGTTTCCCAACCGTTGTTGGCCGTGTAATCTCGTCGTATGAGTTCAACCTCGTAAGGTTGTACTTTGTTGTGAATCTCTTGAATCCCGACCTCACGAGTTCTCACGTCACGACAATCCGTACCGAAATCTTTCATTCGCGCCAGTGCGAGTTCTCGCAAATTTCCGTGCTCCACGCCGGAGCTACGTCGATGAAAAAATTTAATAAATTCACTCTTAAAAAAAATAAATGGACCACTTGACAACATTCAAAATTCGTCGAAGTTTCAGGGACTCATATCACTGCGAAATGGTTGGATTCCTCTGAACCACAGTTTGTTTGAAAGCTTGAATCTTCTGCTTCTCGAATCGGAGACTCAACAAATGATAACTTAAAAAATCAGAGAATTCATTTTTTTAAACCTGTTTTTAAAATGAAAATTATTTTCAAAAATTTTAATTTTTGCACAATCTCTCGTTAGCGATTGAAATGAGATGATTCAAGGCGTCCAATGATATTCGGGCAATTATTGTACGGTCATTATTTCAGGATATACAGATTAGAGGCAAAAATTGGTTGTTTTTTTTTGCTTCGAAACTGAATAACTCGGTAAAAAAAAATCGCACGGCGACGAATGAAAAAGCATTTTCAAAAGGAATAAACGAGCTTTCGAACGGTGCAAATGCATTTTTCGACAAAAATTTTTTGCGCGTCTCGCACCTTTTCGAATTTTCATAAAAATTGAGGGATCATTTTTGTGTTCGTTTTAGCCTTCGGCACAGATCGGCAGGTGACGATAAAAATTGTTGAACCTTTGATTCGAAAAGTAGAAGGTTCAAGCTTTCAAACGAGCCGTGGATCATCCGAATCCAACTATTTTTCGCGAAGATACAGATGCCTGAAATTTCGACGAATTTTTGACTGTTTTCAAGTGGTTGTTAAATTTTTTTCAAGTGCGTGTCATGACGTAAAAACGACGATGATCGTAAATTTCGTACGTCGAAAATCGCGTACCTGACCAGAGGCATCGGTATATCTCGCTGCACTCGATAAACTCTGGTCCAAGGTGGTATAAGAGCGAGAATCCGGGCTATCAAATCTACCAACGTGCTGGGCGGATAACTTTTGTATCTTCCGGTTTTCCATAATTCGTAGAGGCCAGTTCCGCGAATAACGAGTGTGGGATAGATTTTGAGTCCGTCGGCTCTGAACGCTGGATTCTCGAAGAATTCCTGCAAATTCGAACGATAAATCGATAATGGAACTATTCAATAAATTCAATTTATCGATCGATCAAGATATATTCATAACATAACAATGAACCAATTAATTTATGATCAACGATGATATTAATGTCAAAATTTTTATTATCAATAACAAATATTAATCAATATCAATGGATGAATGATGTAATTGGACTCGGCAAAAAAAAATTAAAGGCGCAAACAAATTCTACAATTCTTTAGCTAATTTTTTTGTACTTTTTCAAATTGATGAAAAATCTAAAAAAAAAAAACTGTCCCACTAAAACACGAACAGGATTAATAAAAGATCCATTCAAGGTCGCCATTGATTGAGTTAGGACATTTTTTTCAACCCAGGGACCATTTTGAGAAAAGGAAAATTTTGAAAATTTTTTTTCCCGATTATTTCTCTTGATTACGCTATGGGTGATGCATTAAACAAAAGTTCTCTCACGAGAATTCAAAACTAGACATGTCAAGCTTCAAAGTGCTTCTTTTTTCATCTTAATACGACTATTTTTCACGAAGTTACAGCCATCCAAAAAATATCTAAAAAATTGTAAAAATTTTCTGATCCTTTGATTTTTTTGCTGAGTGTATAATTATGTAATTTTTATTATTCTAGTGGAAAAAAGTTCGATGGATGAAATTTACACGAGTAGTGAGGTGTGGGATAAATCTCGAGTCCTTAATATAGTAATGAAATCATTGATCAATGATAATTGTGAACTAATAATAATATTAATGACAATACAGATATTATTGATAACAATTAATCAATATTAATTAATAATCGCAGAGGATATTCCTCTTTTTTTATCCAATCAATCGCTTAACCGATAAAGTTCACAAAGTAATCCCGAGAATTATTGACTTTGTTTTTAAGTCGTATCATATTATCGAATTGATTTCGCCCAATATTCGAAGATTCCCAGAAACTCTGAGTAATTGTCAAAGGTGTTTTAAATTTGGCAAAAAAAATTCAGATTCCTTTACTCCACTGACAAATTTTAGGTTCTCTGCATTTTTCGAACGATTTCTTACGATTATTTCGGATTACCAGTAAATTTTCGTTACTTCCTAAAATTCTTCACAATTTTCTTCGTGATTTCATGACGAAATTACTCACGACAAATTGTTCGATGTCACGTTCTATATCGACGTTCGGCAGATCGGGCATCATGTGCGCAATTACTTTGAATCCAGCGTCTTTGGAAAATTGAAAACTCTCGCAAACCGCGTGTACGGTGTGTCCCCTGTTCGTGTCACGGGCAACGTCTTCGTAAACCGATTGCACACCGATTTCCAATCTCGTGCATCTGCGAAATAATTAATTAGCCGCGAATCGGGCGTAAAAAAAATTAAAAAAAAAAAAAAAAAAAAAAATTAGAATAGTCGGAAGATTGGGAAAATTTACCCGTAACGTAACATGTCCGAAAGATGTTTCTTCAAACAATAATCCGGACGTGTTTCTATCGTTATTCCGATGCATTTAGTTCGACTGCGTTCCGAATATTTGACCGCTTCGTCGACGTTGTTGCTTACGTGGCCCGAAAGAGCGTCGTGCAAGTTTCTTATGAAAAAATCACGATAATCTTCCGGCAGGGACATGAAAGTACCGCCCATTACGATGAATTCGACTTTGTCGACGTTGTGACCCAGCTGCTTCAGCTATTTTTGAATAACGGAGATATTATCGTTCTTATGGTTGTTTTTTGAATTTATTCAGAGACAGTTGAATGCGTTTGATCGAATTTGGACTGTTAATCGTGGGCTTGGTGCAAAAAAATTGTAAAACCACCTGGGAACCGACAAAATTTGGGGAAATTTTGGGCATCTGTTTTATTTTATACGTTTTAAAAATGGAAATTATTTGAGAAAATTTTTTTTTTTTTTCGAAATCTTTTGGTGGCGATTCAAGGGAGATAGTTTTAGCTTGTTAATGATATTCGGGCGATTGTTTTACGATCATTATTTCGGGAAGGAGAGGAGATTGAAGTAAAAAATGTGTTTTTTGCTTGGATTGATTTTGGAATAATAATCATCATTATTGGAATAATAATTATCATTATTGGAATAATGATTACATGCGTTTGATAGAATTTGGACGGTTAAACATCGGCTTGGTGCGAAAAAATTAAAGAACCACTTGAAAGTCAAAATTTGTCGAAATTTTGGGCATCTATTTTTTTACAAGTTTTAAAAATAGAAATTTTTTGAGAAAAATATTTTTTCCAAAATCTCTTGTTGAAAATTCAAAGGAGATAATTTTAGCTTGCCAATGATATTCGGGGATTTATTTAACGATCATTATTTCAGGAAATAGAGGAGCTTGAAGTAAAAAATGTGTTTTTTGCTTGGATTTATTTTGGAACAATAATAATTATTGTTATCGTTATCTTTTGAATCGGTCCAAAGACGATTAGATGCGTACGATGGAATTTGAACTGTTACGCATAGGCTTGGTGCATTTTTTACATATTTTGAAAAAATAAATTGCAACAAACAAAATGAAAATTTCTTCCGTTGATGAAACAACTTTGGATCCAATGCAACTGTATCGACCGTATCGCCACGCAAAAAACGTTTAATCGTCATGCTTTCAACAAATTCCTAGAAATCAGTTTTGTTTCGCTACCTGCTCGACGCGATGTCGGGTCTGCATGAACGGATTGTATCTCGCTCTGATGGCTCTCATGGAAGTCGGTTCGTATCCCGTGTACGATTGAGTGGAATATTCAAAATCCGAATCAGGTCCGCCCGGACAATAGACGCAAATGTTTCCGGTCATGTTTATGTGAGGACATCTGTGAGGTTTGCACATCACGGCTACAACCGCAATCTGCAAGCAATCGAGATTTTATAAAAAAAACAAAACAAAACACATTAAAAAAAAAAAATTCAAAATAAAAAAAAACTTTATTTTTCAATTCATTGAAAAATATTGAAAATAAATTCTGATAAAATTAAAAATTAATTCTTTGAATATTTGAAATTGATGTAAAAAAAATAAAATAAATAAATCATTGATTAAAAATTGAAAATTTGTTTCGATAAAATTGTTACTGTCGATAAACTTACTCCGCTGGCTGTTCTGATGGGTTTTGCTTTTAATTTTGGCAAAAGTATGCTCCTGGCATCAGCCGGTACGGAAGCTATTATATCGACCAATCTCGGCGACGAGCTCAATCCGTATTTGGATGATATTCTGGTTTTGAGTTTGTTCAGATCGACGTCTCTGCATTGTTCGTGCGCGAGAAGCAATTCCTTGATTATTTCACCGATTGTCATTACCATACGTTCCTCCTTGCTCTCGACGAATACTGTAACGAAAAGTGGATTATGGAATTTTGAGGTTAGTCATTATTCTCGTCGCTACGTTGCTACGTAAATCGTTAAAAATCCGCGAAATAAATTATACGATAATTATATTTACCTTTGCTTTTTCGCGTCATTGCGATGACCTTGTGGCTCAACTGTTACAAATCGATTTTATATTTTCGTCGATAATTCTCATCGAAGGAAAAATCGAAAATGTAACGCACTCGACGATTTTATTGATTGTTATTCATTCACTTTTTAATTTTTAGAACGTGTCCGGCTGAATGACGCGGAAGATGTATTTAGCGCTATCTCTTGGTCACAGCATGTAACATTTGTTATCCTATCCACGGTCTTACGGGGTCTTGGACCTTGTGTGTTGGGCAGGGTTGCGTAAAATGGTGATATCTAGGGTTTTTGACACGTCATGTAAATTACCTGATATTTTAAGTCGAAAACGTAAAAAACCATCTAACCTCATTAAAAGTTCATATAAACAGCCTTGTCGTCAATCTCGGGATTGTTTCATCGATATTGGTGCAAAATTTTGTAGATGAAATTATGAGTGCTAAGACTAAGGATCGTGTAAGTATTCGAAAATGATATGAACTTTGCTTCTTATTACTTGATTCCGAATCAATGTTAATTGTTCTTGAATGCGAATCATCCAATTTTAGAATGTCGGTACCACAACCAAGGATGAGATTGATACGGCTCTATGGCTCGTTTTTTTTTCTTTTTTTGGATGTAATATTTCATTCAAAGTTGTAGAATCCCAGCATTTCAAAGATTTCGTGAATCTTTTGCGAGGTTTCGAGCCCCTTTTTCGCGGTATGTCTTAGAGTTTTTTTTCGTTTGGACAAAACGTGACAGGTCTCCGATTCTCTACTCGCCTTTCATACCTGCCTTCTTGCCAATAATCATGGAAAGGTCTGCCACCGTGATTCATTTTATTCAAATAAGACGAATTTATTGGCCAATATCGACCTTATTTGATCGCTAAATTCAAATGATCAAACAATCTATGTGTATGGTATGCAATTGGATGTAGTTGCACTAACGACCTAAAGAGGCGCCTACGTCGTTCGACGTAAATTAAATGATGTAAAAAAAACAAGGGACGTAAAATACCTAGTATTTTACATGTCGAAAACCATGTAATTTACATCGAGTATTCTACCTACCCAACCCTGGTGGTGGGGATACGTTGGTTAAAAAATTTAACCACGTTCTGATTTTTTGCGCTAGAGGGGCTCCAGGTAGAGTAAGGTCGTGTACGGACCAGAACGAATCTTTTATCCCTTTTAGCATTACTAACCGTATTATTCATGTAAACCACATATGATGATGACAACAGCCCACCACGATGATTGTCAAGTGATTTTTTTATATAAATTTCCTCTTAAAAGAAGCGTCCAGTGTACGAAGAGCTGTATAAGTATGAAGGATCGTTGTTCTTTTACGTTTTCCGTGATCTCTCAAGCTTCGTGGCTTTCTGCCACAGGAACCCATCAGCGTCTTATCGAAAACGATACGTATCGTACCGAAATTCGCTATACGTGAGACCGTAATGGCAAAGCGATAGCATTTTTTTACTGTTTTTTTTATTTGTCACGGTATTGCTATCGACTCACATATGCCGCGAAGACCTGCATTTTATTTTATGCACTGCGTCAGTACTCGAAGCACTGACGTAATGCAGAGTTATAGATATCTTCAAACAGAAAAAAAAAACTTTGTCCGATTATTCACTACAGGTTTGTCTAGCTGCAAAATAATATTCTTACTCGAAAAATCTCCGTTACCTAAAATCGTTTCGACCATATTTTCAAGCCGATTTGAGCGTCAAGCAATAACCTACTGAATCCAAATGCTCAATTAGTTTCTTCATAATGCATGCTCTGGCAATTCTAAGTCGATGGATCGTAAAAGAGAAGCTAAAACGATCAAAATCGGTTTGGAGAGAATTTTTATACTAGCAAATTGAATCTTTCTGCATAGAAATCTTTGGAGATACATTCGTGTAAAATAATTTCTCCATGAGGACGAATGAATCTTAAATAGTTCACTCCTACGATCGTTCAAGGATTTTTATTATTGACATGGTCAGTTGAAGTACGTTCGGAAATTCTATGAAGCAATGAATATGCATGCAAGAATGTGTTTGAAAGAAAAAATGGAGCAGTCGTAGAAACGGAAGACGCGGCGACATTTGCTTCATCGTGGAATAATTCTCGGACAACGCTAGCATTCTTTTCTACCGTGATCGTATATGGTTATTGAACATTGAATTTGGCTACGAATCGCTGCTTCGACCGCCTTATCCTTCAGATTCGGCCACCGGCGATTTCTTTTCTTTTTGTTTTCGAATAGAAAAAATAGCTTGACGGAAGGCGATTAACGTCAAACGAGGAAATCATTGCCGAATCAATGGACTACTTTGTATTATGATTTCGACGAATCATGTTTTAGGAATCGCTTGAAAATTTCGATTTTTTCTGGCCTAAGTTTATGGAGATAATCGAGACTATGTTGAGGATTAAAATTGAAAAAATATTTTGAAAAATTACTTTAATTTAAGGTACTTACCATACATCCTTCGTGGACAGATCGTTTTCGACTACGTCGCAATAACGTTGTAAAAAAACAATTAAAGCATTCTCCACATTCAAGAACGAATCAGAACGCGCCAACGTAACGCGACGAATAAAAATTATGGTTTTGACGGCACGTGCGGAGTAATAGCAAGACTTCGACGATAAAAATGAAAAAAATATGTATATATATCTTGAAGTTCGCCATAAAATTCTCACGGCATGAAAATCCCGGCACGACGAGTTTTATTACAGATAAGATTATTGGTTGTCGATTTTATATTCACATTTCCTTAGTTTTAGGACGAAGTAGGAATGAAAGAAGTAGGGCATGTGTCGGTTATCGGTGGGTCTTTGAGGTATAAATACAAGCGCTCATCGGCGGTGTCTTCCATTGTCACGTCAACGTCGATTCGAGTCATTTTGTCAAAGTAGAAAAAATTCTGTTGACCGAACGTTGGAAAAAATGGAGTATCTTGCAACGTTCGGTCCACGGAATTTTTTCTACTTTGTCAAAATGACTCGTATCGACGATGACGTGGAATAAAAAATCTATTGATAGATAACAACGATTTCGAAAGTAAGACAGTGATAGTGACGTAATATATTTTTCGATTTTTTCGAGTAATTACTGATAATTTTGGTGAGCACCAGCAGCGCGGCCCGAACTGGAAAACGACGCACGGTAAAAATAAATCTTAATAATATTCGAATAAGGATGATTTATAATGTATAGAGGCTTCCCAAGATTAAAAATCGTTTTGTAGGGAAAGAATATTATATTTCATCAATTCTAAAATATAAATTATGTTTGAAAATGAATGTGTAACAATTGACGTTCACGGATAATGGTTGTTTCGCTTTTCGATAGATTCAGAACAATTTTTTGTACTCGCACAATTTTCAAAAAAAAATCACTGGACGCAGAAGTTAAACGACGCGAGAAAAATCCTAAATTTTTGGGTAACTTTCCATAAGAAAATGCTTGTAGAGCAATGATGGAAAAAGCAAATTGAGTGATCGTAAAAAAAATTCAAAGTAAATAATGGATAATAGACACTGGTAATAATTGCGTGAAAAATATAAACCTTGTACGGTTTTCGAGAGAAATCAACGTCGATTTTTTTAGCAAATTTTTTTTTGGTCCAAAATACCAATAACAAAAAAACTAACAATAGTTTCCGATCTGGACGTCACGAGAAGAAGAACAATCAATTTACCGAGCTGCTGAAGTATGTGCTGGCCTTCTGGAACGGCGTTGATCTGAACTACAGGATTCTCGCGAACCCAAAAGCGAGACTGAACATTGCTGGGATAATAGTGACCTCTTCGACTATTATACCTGCGATGTTGAGTCTTACTTTTGGGTGAGACTACGCGTTTGTCGGTGGAACTAGAAAAAAAATATATGGGGCAGGCCACGCCACCTCAGCCAGCTGACAACCTTCTATCCTCCGATCAGGTCGATAATTTTTTTTTAGTATCTTTAGGGTCCTACGACTTTACTAATTTTTTTTCAGATTTTTTAGACCTCCCCTTCCTCTCACCCCACCTGATATACAGAAATAGGGCAACCCACGCTATTTCAGATGACTGATTCCCCGATGCGGTCGATGATTTTTTTTAAGTGTCTTACGGATCCTACGACCTCACTGATTTTTTTAAAGATTTTTTCGACTCCCCCTTCCCCTCACCCCGACCCCCCCAATTTTTTTTATCAAGAGGGAACGGCTATTTCGCCATTTTTCAATTGAATGAAATTTTTTTCCCAGATACCTTATCGAAATTGAAGAATTTTTTTCATAAAATTAAAGTGGAACTATTGCTTCTAATATTTTATTTTAATTTTTTTTCAATTTTGAAAAATTCCACTTTTTCCGAAATTCTTATATATGATCATGGTTTTCTATTAAAAAAAAAAAAGGAAATATAAAGTCTCTTTTGCAAGAAATCGATATTCCGATTATTTTCTATAGAACATCCATTTCCCCCCCCCCCCCCCCCCCCCCCGTGAGACGAGCTAACCTTGTCATTCTGATTTCTAATCGGAATATCTTCTAACGGAATCGAAATATCAATTTTTCGCAGGACAGATTTTATATTTCTTTTTTCTTTTTAAATAGGAAACCATGATCATATCAAAATTTCGGAAAAAGTGGAATTTTTTCAAAATGGAGAAAAAATTAAAATAAAATATTAGAAACAATAGTTCCACTTTAATTTTATGAAAAAAATTCTTCAATTTCGATAAGGTATCTGGGAAAAAAATTTCATTCAATTGAAAAATGGCGAAATAGCCGTTCCCTCTTGATAAAAAAAATTGGGGGGGGTCGGGGTGAGAGGAAGGGGGGGTCGAAAAAATCTTTAAAAAAATTAGTGAGGTCGTAGGATCCGTAAGATACTTAAAAAAAATCATCGACCGCATCGGGGAATCAGTCATCTGAAATAGCGTGGGTTGCCCCATTTCTGTATATCGGGTGGGGCGAGGGGAAGGGGGGGGTCTAAAAAATCTGAAAAAAAATTAGTAAAGTCGTAGGACCCTAAAGATACTAAAAAAAAATTATCGACCTGATCGGAGGATAGAAGGTTGTCAGCTGGCTGAGTTGGCGTGGCCTGCCCCATATACATATATACGGTGACCTTTTCGTGAAACAAAGTTTTCAATGATGTTGCAGCATGCTGTTGAACTACCGTTATTATCCCACAAATATAATAATGGTCCATTCCACTATGAGATTGAGATTGAGTCTAGACTTGCCCCATTTCTCGAATACCACAGATCTTCATGGTCAGATCATTTTGGTCGTTATGACATTGTCATTGTCATGACATCGTAAGCAAATCTATTCGAATGTTAGGACCCAACCTTTGTTATCGTCATTTTTCAATGTTGTCTTATTCTTTAGGGATGGGTGCTTATATCCTCGAGTGTCATCCTTTAGAGCCGTATATGTCTCTTCTTTTATATTCAAGCGATCCCGATAAGATAATAAGTAGATAAATTAACATATAAGTTCAAACAAATGTTCATAGACTGAATGGTAATAATGATAATGAATTATCTGTCACGAACAGAGCAAAATTTGAACGAGCTTATGTGTTATGTATTATCTCGCTTCCAGGTGAGATGCCCGACGGCGGCATGGGGCCATTTAACGATGGCGATCCATTATCTCAGAATATATCGTGAAATCTCGTGAATTGTTACAGGTTCGGCATTGACTACGGTGTTTGTCGTTTAGGATAAAGCGTGGTCTATAATCATGGGTTAAACGAAACGATAACGGCAGATCAGCCTGAATGGTCCATGAGTCATCGAGATGCTTCCATAAGGCGTTTCAACTAAGTGCCGATGAATTTTCGTTATCTTTCGACACGTTCAATCATCCATTTTTCTCGGAGGATCTCAATACTTCAACACCATTCAACGATCCGACGGCTTCGATAATTCTGATGAATTACTTGCTTCTACAGTACCTTGGAAGCTGAATGCCATTTAAAGAAACCCGAAATAACATCACCACTGTCCCGCGTATTGTTTGGAGAAATATTAGACTGCGATGACCAGTGCGGGATCCGTAACGGAACAAGATGCTGTGTAATTAGAGATCTCAACAAATGTGAAAAGGAAATCTAGTTTCCAGTCGCTGACGCGTTGCATTGTTCGTTCGCAGATGAATGAAATTATTCGCCAGGATCTCTTGTGCCATGCGCGTTACGTGTTGGGAATATGACAAGTAAGTTTCATAACCGACTGAGCACGTTCCAATTGAATGTAGAATATAACAATTGTTATATCGTATATTGTTATGCATTGTAAAAATTGCGT
The DNA here is from genome assembly GCA_963971145.1 of Sussaba pulchella. Taxonomy (NCBI): domain Eukaryota; kingdom Metazoa; phylum Arthropoda; class Insecta; order Hymenoptera; family Ichneumonidae; genus Sussaba; species Sussaba pulchella. The sequence goes on along the minus strand of OZ020165.1, from coordinate 5,273,335 downwards.
TATTTCTTTATATCTTTAACAGCGCTGATTGCAATACTCGGCTGCGCGGCACTGAGCCTGGTGAATCCGGTTTTTCTCGAACCTTTTCATTGCGGATTCTATTTCCGCTTGACTCCGTCTGACGATGTTCTGGCTGGAACAAATAACAAAATACACCAGTACTTCTCTTCAGGTCTGACGAAAATTCTCTACTTGGACATACTCTTATCCGGCAGCATGATGTAAGTTTCCACCGCTCGGAAATGCGAAAAAAACCAATATAATAAATTTATATGAACAGAACGATCGATTGCAATCCGTAATTTTGTTAAATCGCAGGCAATAGCCAATTTGAAATCGCCATCACCGTTCTTAAAAGAGTCCAGTACCAGAAGAATCGACAACTATTATGAGGTTTATAATATGAACGGATTGAAGAAATTTAGTAAGCGAAAAATGAACGAAGTTCCGATGTTCGAGGTTCGTTTCTCCTCAGTGTTCACAATCTCTGGAGCGGATGAGGAAAGTCAACTATCCCCTGAAATGCGTGGCTCCCAGCACCGCCTATCCGAAGATCCTCGTCGTGGTCGATTACGGAATTTACCAGTTAGTACAAAAAAAAAATTTGCTTTCGCGATAAACAACGATTATACAGTCCGACCTTCAAATAAGAAACCCGTCAATAAGAAACTTTCCCCAGTTTTTCACTCGAACGCTTCCCCCACTCCGACTCGAACTCCGAGCTCAAGAATATCGTGCGCGTAACCTCTGGTTAAGAAACCAGCCCGGGAGAGATTATTCGGGCAAAATAGAGTGAACGTTGTAGGGTAAATTGATGTGTGCATGCGTGCGTGCGTATGTGTGTGTGCGTGTGTGAATGTATCACAAAATCTACGAGTTTATTAGAAATTGTTTGTATCCATTAAAAAGATACATATTTGTGTTGACAAGATTTCATACAAAATAAAAACAAAGATCAGGGCGTTGAAAGATTTTCATATAAAACAGCAAAAGTTTCCGAGACGTAATGAAAGACGTTTTCGTCTTGTTGCGTATTATTTTGATCCGCAACGCAATCAACTGACGGTGGAATATTTTTCGAGAGAGTCGAACTCTGACATTGAGGATGAATCCTCAGAGATATTGACTTCTTCTCCTTTTATATAAATGAGATAAAACAATATAGACATAAAATTCGCGAAATAAATGTCTACGCGCAGTCGAAAACGTTTTTGCATGGGCGATGTGAATACTAAGTTGGAACTCGTTCGAGCGTGTTTCTCGCTGAGAGGATCGCATGCGGAAAAGAGTGAGAGAGACAGACAGAGGTAGTGAGCGCGGAGCGCGCGCCTGGTGGGTGTAAGCGATATATAATAAAAACTCTTCCCCTTGGGGGCTTTTGGTTTCTTATTTGGAGGTCGGACTGTATATAGAATTAAGGGTGTGAATTTTCGCTTTCTCGTAGAGGAACCTTTGACAAATGTGTAAAATCATGAGGAAGCAATGTGCAAGGTTAGACTTTGCACCCTTGTTCTCAAATAAACTCCGCTCGTAAATCTGTCTACTCCGAAATAAATATATAGCGAATTCCATGTTAAATCAAAAAAATTAAAAATTGCATTAAATCTCAACGTCTGGATCGATTTTTCCCAAATGCAATACGAAACGTCTTTCGATAATAGTGCAACTTTGTACTAAATTTTAAGTCCGATGCCTCGAAAATTGCGCGAGCTACAGAGCGCACAACGATTTTTGAGAAATTTCAAATTCTCTAAAAACAAAAGCACTACATGGATTTGGCTCAAATTCAGTATGAAGCATCTTCCTGTAATACTGCAAACGTTCTATTGAATTCAGGCTCGGTATCTCAAAAATTGTGCGAGCTAACGAGTGCCAATCGATTTCTGAAGAATTTAGAAAACGCGCAAAAACGAAAGAACTGTGCACACACACACACACGCACGCACACACACGCACACATCTGGACATTTTTTCTAAATGTGATTTCTTGGCGTTTTGGGACATTCTGAACACGTCTCGATGAAAATCTGAAAAAAAAAATGTTTCGACAAAAATAAAGCTTCTCTGTGGGGAAGCAAAATACCAATAACAAAAAAACTAACGATGGTTTCCGATCTCGACGTAACAAGAAGAAGATCTGAACTACAGGGCCCTCGAAAACCCAAAAGTGAGACTTAACATCGCTGGGATAATAGTCATCTCTTCGACGATGATCCCAGCGATGTTCAGTCTAACTTTTGGGTGAGACTTCGCGTTTGTCGATGGAAATGAAAAAAAAAATCTATTTACATATATATATGGTGACTTTTCCATGAAACAAAGTTTTCAATGGTGTTGCGGCATGCTGATGAACTACCTTTTCTATCCCACAAATATAATAATGGTCCATTCCACCCCGAGATTGAGACTGAGTCTAGACTTGCCCCATTTCTCGAATACCACGAATCTTCTTGGTCAAATAATTTCGGTCGTTATGACATGGTCACTGTCATGACATCATAAGCAAATCTATTCGAATGTTAGGACCCAACTTTTGTTATCGTCATTTTTCAATATTGTCTTATTCTTAAGGGATGGACACATATATCCTCGAGTGTCATCCTTTAGGCCGTACGTGTCTCTTCTTCCATATTCAAGCGATCCCGATAAGATAATACGCAAATGAATTAACAAATAAGTTCGAACAAATGTTCATAGACTGAATGGTAATAATGATAATGAATTTGAAAAGTCACAATTTCGCTATGATTTTATTTGAAAAGTTTTGGCTGCAACGCATGGGATCGGAATTGGAAGTTCAGAATGTCTGCTTTGAGTTTGTTATGTTAAGATAATCTAACTGTTCGCTGAAAATTATTAATATCGAACAGGAAGATAAGCATTGAGGAGGAATGAAACATAAAAACGAACACTCGTTTTTTTTTTTGGACTCTTCGATCAATAAATTTCAAATCTCGGACGAATACTCCGATTACGGTTGTAATATAATTTTTATTGTCGTCAAGGGTATCGGCAATTCCGCGTTGTCTTCTGTTAAGGTCTTACTGGACGGATCATCGGGCAAAAGGTTAGTCCAAAACCGGTGAATTGTGGATTGACAATTCTAGATCATGCCGTACATGTTTGGCCTTACAAATAGCTAAAGTAATATTAAATTAACACTTAGAAACATGAATTATCTCCTTTTAATAAGAATTGTAGTCAAATTCGACGATATTACCGTGTGCTTGACTGAGGTTTTGTCAATGACTGTACAACTGTTTCAGGTGTCCGAGAAAAAAATTTCTTAATAAAAAAATGTAATTAATATGTTCAGATAATTTCATTATTATCAATAGTTACCTAGAAACTCAATATATATTGATTTTTTCAATGATTGCTAGTTAATTAATGGTTAAAGTAAAATTTTTACTATTTTATAAAGTCACGGCAAAGCGCGACAACGCCGCAGTCTGACATTTTCTTTCATCGGTGGTAGCACTGATCGACCGGTCGATCCATATGTATTATGTGTAAGCTTGGGTACTTCGGGATATAGAGTTATTTGTTATTTATTTATTTTCTAGGTCATTTGGGTACTCCGGGGATTGAGGGTTATTTTTTTTTTTTAAGGTCATTTATTCAGTGTTCTCGGCCATTTATTCATATATCCTACCCAAATAACCTAAAAATAATGATAAATAACAAATAACCCTAAATCCCCGAAATACCGGAACAACCTAGAAAAATAAATAAATAACAAATAACCCTAAACCCCGAAGTACCCAAATAACCTAAATAAACAAAAAATAATAAAGAACGAAAAATGCTGAACTTTTTTCCATCGGCCATTTTTGTCCGTGCCATTTTTGCCCCGGCCATTTATACATAGTTCCGTTTCACTCTACGTCTGTTCGAAACTCGCATTTATTTCGAAAGCAAATCTGAAATGTTAAACAAATGTCAGCATTGAAAAAGTAATACACCTTTGCGTTATTTCGCGCTTAAAACCTTTATGCACTAAAGAAATGAATTCGACTTGCCTTTCCATTACCGCAGGTCGTTCCATCAACAGCGTCAATTCCAATCGGTTTTCAGCCATCCCGCCCCTGGCAAATAATTTCATTCATCTGCGAACGAAAAATGCAACTCGTCAGCGACTGGAAACCAGATTTCTTTTTTATATGTTTTGAGATCTGTAATTACACAGCATTTTGTTCCGTTACGGATCCCGCACTGGTCATCGCAGTCTAATATTTCTCCAAACAATACGCGGGACAATGGTGATGTTATTTCGGGTTTCTTTAAATGACATTCAGCTTGCAAGATACTGTAGAAGCAAGTAATTCATCAGAATTATCGAAGCCGTCGGATCGTTGAATGGTGTTGAAGTATTGAGATCCTCCGAGAAAAATGGATGATTGAACGTGTTGAAAGATAACGAAAATTCATCGGCACTTAGTTGTAACGCCTTCTGGAAGCATCTCGATGACTCATGGACCATTCAGGCTGATCTGCCGTTATCGTTTCGTTGAACCCATGATTATAGACCACGCTTTATCCTAAACGACAAACACCGTAGTCAATGCCGAACCTGTAACAATTCACGAAATTTCACGATATATTCTGAGATATTGGATCGCCATCGTTGAATGGCCCCATGCCGCCGTCGGACATCTCACCTGGAAGCGAGATAATGAAATAGTGCGCGAATTCCCAACCACCCTCCGTCGTCGGCAAACACAATTCTGTTTTCTTCGCACATAACCTCGTTCAAATTTTGCTCTGTTCGTGACAGATAATTCATTATCATTATTACCATTCAGTCTATGAACATTTGTTTGAACTTATTTGTTGATTTGTTTACTTATTATCTTATCGGGATCGCTCGAATATGAAAGAAGAGACACGTACGGCCTAAAGGATGACACTCGAGAATATATGTACCCATCCCTAAAGAATAAGACAATATTGAAAAATGACGATAACAAAAGTTTGGTCCTAACATTCAAATACATTTTTTACAAAGTTTAGATACCAATAAACAACATGTACTATTTATTGATATTCCTACAAAAGTTTTTTTTTATTTAGCTCATTTCGGCGCTGCTAGACGTATGTAACGCCTTGAGGTATTACTGGATAGATATTAATAAATGTCAGAAATTCTTGAAAATTTGAGGAATGATAGTTTTTGATTGAATGATAATACGTTAATTATTTTAGATTTTTTCACTGAATGGTTTAGTAGTTATAAATTCGTGAATTTAACACGGTCTCTTATGGGAGAACAGTTTCTGCCGACGTTAATGGCTACAAAACGAATGAAACTAAATGACAGAACATTCTGAAAATATTATATCATTAAGATTTAAGATCGAGAGATTGATTATGCCAAGTTTCAAATGAATCGTCTGCGTAGTTCTCGAGAAATCTATTGGAGTAATGAGGATTATCGCCTTTTTTTTAATTATGCTGTGTAGACGTGGCAACGTTGTAGAGTACAACGATGATTATTCTGTCGGTATAGTAGAAGCACTTTGTTATACCGTGGTGTAAATACTTTCCACTGGTCTACTTTGGACATTTTTTGTCAAAAATTGCCCACGCTATTGAAGGCTAGAGTCACGAACAAAGCAGCATCAACACAGAGCACAACATATGGATCGACCGGTCGATCAGTGCTACCACCGATGAAAGAAAATGTCAGACTGCGGCGTTGTCGCGCTTTGCCGTGACTTTATAAAATAGTAAAAATTTTACTTTAACCATTAATTAACTAGCAATCATTGAAAAAATCAATATATATTGAGTTTCTAGGTAACTATTGATAATAATGAAATTATCTGAACATATTAATTACATTTTTTTATTAAGAAATTTTTTTCTCGGACACCTGAAACAGTTGTACAGTCATTGACAAAACCTCAGTCAAGCACACGGTAATATCGTCGAATTTGACTACAATTCTTATTAAAAGGAGATAATTCATGTTTCTAAGTGTTAATTTAATATTACTTTAGCTATTTGTAAGGCCAAACATGTACGGCATGATCTAGAATTGTCAATCCACAATTCACCGGTTTTGGACTAACCTTTTGCCCGATGATCCGTCCAGTAAGACCTTAACAGAAGACAACGCGAAATTGCCGATACCCTTGACGACAATAAAAATTATATTACAACCGTAATCGGAGTATTCGTCCGAGATTTGAAATTTATTGATCGAAGAGTCCAAAAAAAAAACGAGTGTTCGTTTTTATGTTTCATTCCTCCTCAATGCTTATCTTCCTGTTCGATATTAATAATTTTCAGCGAACAGTTAGATTATCTTAACATAACAAACTCATAGCAGACATTCTGAACTTCCAATTCCGATCCCATGCGTTGCAGCCGAAACTTTTCAAATAAAATCATAGCGAAATTGTGACTTTTCAAATTCATTATCATTATTACCATTCAGTCTATGAACATTTGTTCGAACTTATTTGTTAATTCATTTACGTATTATCTTATCGGGATCGCTCGAATATGGAAGAAGAGACACGTACGGCCTAAAGGATGACACTCGAGGATATATGTGTCCATCCCTTAAGAATAAGACAATATTGAAAAATGACGATAACAAAAGTTGGGTCCTAACATTCGAATAGATTTGCTTATGATGTCATGACAATGACCATGTCATAACGACCGAAATTATTTGACCAAGAAGATCCGTGGTATTCGAGAAATGGGGCAAGTCTAGACTCAGTCTCAATCTCGGGGTGGAATGGACCATTATTATATTTGTGGGATAGAAAAGGTAGTTCATCAGCATGCTGCAACGCCATTGAAAACTTTGTTTCATGGAAAGGTCACCATATGTATATATATACAGATTTTTTTTTTCATTTCTATCGACAAACGCGTAGTCTCATCCAAAAGTTAGACTGAACATCGCTGGGATCATCGTCGAAGAGATGACTATTATCCCAGCAATGTTAAGTCTCACTTTTGGGTTTTCGAGGGTCCTGAAGTTAAGATCAACGCCGTTCCAGAAGACCAGCACATACTTCAACAGCTTGGTGAGTTCATTGCTCTTCTTCTCGTGACGTCTAGATCGGAAACTATCGTTGCTTTTTTTGTTATTGGTATTTTGCTTCCTCACAAAGAAGCTTTATTTTTGTCGAAATATTTTTTTTTGAGATTTTCATGGAAACGTGTTCAGAATGTCCCAAAACGCCGAGAAATCAGATTTTTCTTAAATGTTCCATGCGTTGCAGCCGAAACTTTCCAAAGAAAATCGTAGCGAAATTGTGATTTTTCAAATTCTTAAAAGATTCGATACATACTACGACAGAGGTTCAACGGATTGTTCAAAATATGATTTTCCAAAGTCGATAACAACGATTTATTCAGATGCCGTGTCACAGAAGAATTGTACATTATCCTGTATTGCGTCGCATATAAAATACATAACGAAATGACCTGTCAAAAGCTCGTACAACGTATGAAAAAAATAAATAAAAGCAAAACATTAACAACAACGTTATCCCACGTCTGCGACAAGTGTAACAGCGTATTTCCCATTCCTAATAGAATAGATAATAATCTTATATACATATGATTACCTACATACGCAATAAACGGCAATCTTTTACAATCAACAAAAAAATCGTTGTGATTTTATTTCTTCGTTACGACGTTTGCGATTTTTCTCTCGTTCATTTATTAATTTCTTCTTCTTTAATTTTTTTTCATTTTTCGTAGGAACTTATTATTATTATGTAATATGTATGCATATGCAAGATACGCTCTTGAGGAAGACACTTGCACTTTTAAATCGCAGCCGGTATATCCTCTCTAACTGTTGCATAAATATTCGAAAAAAAACGATAACACTTTGGGTAATTATTCAACAATTGCAAACATCGAACGATATTTCTAATCGCATTACGGAGGTAAGCGCAAACGCGTGTTCGAAACATTCCGACGTTCCTCCGTTGTTCGCTCAACGCGGCGATTAAGCTTTCGGGTGTACGAAAAAATGTACATCGCAGGGATGGTTTGAGAGGCTGCACGAATAAATCATCGTATCGTTAATCGTTCGAAACACTTACGCTTGTGTCGATGCATGAAAATGAAAAAATAAAAATAAAACGCACGAAAAATTAACGATAAACGGTAATCATTCGCGCCTTAAACAACTACTTCGATTCTGCATTCTCATTAGTCGTTATCGATGTCATTGGCATCGAAGCCCACGTGCTTCACGTCGATAGCCTATTATGAACACGGTTTTAACATTTTTTTCAATTGATTTTTTTTTTTTTTTCGTGACCGATTGAATAATCGTCGATTGCGGGATTAATCGTCAACCTGATTCAGCGGCGTTTATTACGTATCGATGCACTGATTACAGTGTAAAATTACGCGTTATGTGCGTTATGCGCGATCCGCTAACGTATAATCACAGCCCGTTGCACTAATTTCATCGTCTTTGTTTTTTTTTTATAATCGTCTCTCGCTTAACCGAAAAAGAAGCTCTTATCTTGTCGTTTTTTATCGTGTTACGAAGCGTATAAAGCCTCGCGCGGCAAGGAATCTCCTTCGCTAAGAACTATTACAATGATAATAGTATATTCTTATAATTACGGTTATCATTACTAATATTATTGTTATGCCTCGCATGAACAAGGGATCTCTCTCGTTGGGACTTATAGTATGATAATAATAATAATGATAATAATACGTTATTATTACTGTTATTATCATTAACATAATTATTATCATAGCTGATATATACTTCAGTTTCATCCTTAAAGGAGTTCGGACGAATTTTGAACGGATTGGATATAAATAATTAAAAATGAGTGCTCTGAAAATGTAAGCCCTCAACCTCAAAGATCAGCTAATGGTATAATGGGTTAGTGCTATTTCAAATATACATGCTTCATTTTTTAAAAAAAATATGTTTATTTAAGTGTCCCGAAATCTTTCTACAAATAAAGAATCGTTCCGAACGAGTTCGTTGTACTTATATAGATGAAAAAAAAATTTCGGTTTAACTTTGAAATTTATACGAGTCATTCGAACCTGATATTTAAAAAAATAAACCTATCCCGAAAATGGATAAAAAACGAAAAAAAATAATTTAGAACAACCCATATTATTTTCACAATTTTAATTGTTAGATTGATATTTTTTTAAAAAGTAAACCGAAAATTAAAAAAAACGCGGGAGAAATATCCTAGTGGAATGATCCATATAAATTTCGAACTAAAAACAGAAGTTTTCATTTCCATCTGTAGAAGTACCACGAGCTCATTAAGACGTATTCAGTAGTTTTAAAATTATTTCGAGACACTAAAATAAATATTTTCTCAAAATCGAAATCACCTGTGTATTTTGAAGGGGAAAAACGAACCCTGTCTGTCATTGGCCAATTTTTAAAATAGAAGGCGCACTTTTTTCGGGAACTCAGACAGTTTCAATTTTTGGGCACTCAAAGTTTCAAACAGAGGCGGTCGAAATGCGTCCCAAACCCATATAAGGACCGACCTAATGAACATACATATACATCAGCTATTTCAGCTATTTTACCGTCGAGTTATTAAAATTATTGGCAAATTATCAAGCCTCGCTAGAGATATTTAAGTACGTTTACCGAGGTCGGGGTAATCGACGATTGTGCTTACTCGACAAAATCTCACCTACAATCATAAATCGCGCAGTTGCTCATTTCGCACGCATACACGCACACAGAGTGAACCACCCGAGAATTTCGCATTTCAATGACGCTGAGTCGTTTACAACCGAATCCACAAACATTTTCATATCACCACCGTTAAAATCTCGTTCCTGACTGGTGGCTGGCCAGTTTATCCATATTTTCCCGATCATTAACCGACCAGTAATTCCAAATCCACAAATATCACCGGATGACAATCATTTAATTCATCTCCCGTACGATTAACCAATCGTAACTGCGCAAATACCCAGCGAAAATTGAATGCAAAAATTTCAATTCACCCTGTATTCACCGGAGAACGATAGAAAAATGATATATTGATTAATTTCTACGTCCACACGTTTGTCACGATGAAATAGAAAAATGCGATTGGATATGTTTTCCTACACTGTACGTTGCGCTACGCTGTTTTTTTTTTTTTTTTTTTTTTGTCGTTAGTGAAGCGAGCGTTATATATTTCACAGTACACGTGTGTTTTATGTGTTTGCCTAAGTAGTTTAGTGTGATTCTAACGTATAGTATTAGCCTTTGATTAGATAATACAGTGTCAACGCGGAGGAGCGATATTAAGTAACAATAATCACGCTATTTCGCGGACCGTTATCAGCGCACTAATACTCAGACGCGGGCTTATCGTTCAAAAAGAGCGTCCAAGCGTTGCGATATCAGTGACGAGTCTCTACACAATGATCCATGCACGGTAAAATATAAATCAGTCTACAACAACCTTCGAATCTACGTACCGTAGTATTTCTATCGTATTCCCTGAAGTATGGAAGAAAAAGAAATTTAATCTATCGTTTCAAGCTGCAAGCGCGATTGTACATTGCGATGTTGAAGTGAATTTGCTTTTTCGAGTTTACTAGCTACTTTGAAATGAGAGAGGCAAAATGAGACGAACACGTGCGGCAGGGGGGGGGGATTAAGGTTGGCGCATTGCAGGTGTCACGTCCCCTTCCACCTCCTGTTGCCCCATCCGCCGGGCTCTACATTCGATACCCGAGAACTTGAACTCGAAACTTTGTTGTTGATTCCACGTTTTCTTCATCGTCTCTCAATGGGATTCGAAGATTTTTGTAAAACGTTTAAAAAATTTTATTTCGATGAAATTACGAAATAAATAAAGTTTGAAATAAGATTTGTTTTTTAAAATTTTTTAAATTTAAACTTCGGTAGATAAAAGTCGGGAGTATACTGAGAGAAAAATCGATGAAAAATTACTGAGTTGGCACTGTAATCCTGCACCATGCTGTTTTTTCTGTGTATTTTTAGTATAGAGGGCCGAAGAATAAAACAGACGTCGGTCGAATTATTCTGTTTCGTTCAATGAATTTTGAACTACCGCACAGTAATTTATCCAGACAATGTAAAATATAACGAGACTTTATACAAAAAATTCATGGATCGCGCGTGAAATTTATTAGATTTCCGTCGAAAATTACAGTGCACTCGCAATTTGTCACGAAATAAAACGGTTGACGCGTGTCTGCGGCTGCCGAATTGCGCCGATCATCTCCGGTAGCATCCGATACGATGCGAGATGCGTTAATGACTGCACGGAAACAAAACAAACGCGATTTTTTTTAATCTTAGTTACGTCAATACTCGTGGTTAGTTTCGTTCATTCTCAATCTCTTCGGACCGTTTCATCGTGCGAACCATGGATGGAAAAAAAATTGTAAAAAATTGGTCGTAATCTTTAATTGTCCTTAAATTTTTTTGATAATAAAAAAGGTTTATTGAAAACATTATATTTATTTGATTCCTTTTAATTATTTCCTTAAAAGAATGTTTCCATTGAGGGGACTGAGTCACCTAAAAAGTCGAAGGAAAAAAATTTTTTTTTTTTGTGACAAGATCAATCTACATTTTCATTCTAATTTATCCTTACAAAGTATCTATACTTAGCTATCTTTTCAAATTTTTTCAGAACCATATCAAGCATCCGAACGCTGTGATATTTTCCCGAATTTTGGGAGCTTGTCGTAAGATTCAGACCGAACAAATGAACCGATCTTAGATTCTGACGTCCCATTTTGTTCAGAAAACACATAATTCCGAAGTGAATGTGGGAATTTGGAATGCGAGGTACAATGAAGTTATGGTGACCAATTATTCAACTGTTTTTCCACAAACTTTGTTTCCTTTTTACGTTATAGGCTGCCGAAATGTTTAAAGTGCATCAAAAAATAAAATCCTACATTCACTCCGGAATTATGTGTTTTCTGAACAAAATGGGACGTCAGAATCTAAGATCGGTTCATTTGTTCGGTCTGAATCTTACGACAAGCTCCCAAACTTTGGGAAAATATCACAGCGTTCGGATGCTTGATATGGTTCTGAAAAAGTTCGAAAAGATTGCCAAGTATAGATACTTTATAAGGATAAATTAGAATAAAAATTTAGATTGATCTTGTCGCAAAAAAAAAAATGTTTTTCCTTCGACTTTTTAGGCGACTCAGTCCCCTCAATTCATCCAACACCACAGCGTGAGAATAAGAAGTTATTACACTGTCATGTCTAAGTGGCACTGTAATTTTACCTAGACGCCACTGAAAAATTATTCAGCCAAATTTATTTTTTAAGGAACCGCGGGTTCACAGTGGCGCCCAGGAATTTTTCATGTCTTTTCGCAGAACTTTTTATTGAATTTTTCTCTCAGTGTAGAAGAATATTCGTGTGGGTTATCTGCGCGACAACCAGTGCAAATTTGATTTGAGCTACAGCGGAAAAAGTCTCGTTATAATGAGATTTAAGGTGCTCGAACAATGAGGATTTGAGGGAATAATTTATTCAGCACGCTGCGCCCGCTTTTGCAGGAGACAATGTCATAATCGTAGATGAAAGTGGCTGTATATATGTATATTAGGGTGGTTTTTGCTTGAATCATTTATGAATATTGATTGCGCCGGGGTTGCAATCGATTTAAAAATGAAAGAACGAAACACGAAGTTTGATTTGACCTTTCTAGTCCAAATTTTAACAAGCGCTTAACCGACGTGAAGTTTTTCGTTCAAGAGATATGTGATTTTTCTATTATTCGTTAATTATATTAGCGTGGGGACTTATTAATCTTGAAGAAAAATTAATACCATACAGAACCGATGGGTATGAACCCAACTTTCACAAAAAAATTGTCCCATATGGGTAATCTCACTTCACGTTTGCGACGTCAATAAATTGCATGATTTTCGGCAAAAGGGCGGTGTAAACGTGGAACTAAATAACCCGTATATGTCCATCACATTTTTTGGTCAAAAAAGAATTCATACCTGTTAATTTCGTACGGTATTAGATTTTTCCAGAAATAATTAGTGGCCCCCTACGACACAATTACCAAGGAATTGCAAAAATTGCATGGATTATAAAGGAAAACTTCACCTCAAATCAGCGCGGAGAAAGAATTGAACTAAAAAGATCAAATTAAGCTTAAGTTTTTTAATATTTTTCGTTGAATCGATCGACACCCCGGCGCAATTAAAATTCGTAGATGACCCAAATAAAGACCACCCTAATGTATATAACGTTGCTGGATTAAATACGTTTTTTTAGGAATGGAGATGTCGACGAAAAATGAGCCTCGCAAAGGTGGAATTTAATTTTAACGAGCGTTCCGAGACTGCGACGAGTCGTCGCAGGCTTTTCAAGCGGTTTAATTATTTATTCACCGGTGAATTTTGCGACAGCGAAGCATCTTCGGTGTCACTTTAATGTGTGGTTCGTCACAACTCTGGGTAAATTTACGGTCGGATAGCATCACGTAAACGTCGGTGGCTTTGTTTAGACTAATTTATTGCAGTTGCTTTGTTCTAACAACGGAACCAACCACTCGTGTTTACCGTCGACACAATTAATCAAACGGACCGTTACGGAGTCGACGAAATAATTCTCGAGCTTCCTATGAGGCATCGAGTTTGCTGAAGTGTTTGCGACCCATTCAATTGCAATTTTCGTTTATTCGACTGGTTCTGTTGACCCATTTCAAGTGGCTTTTGTACGCTTTTGATTGTCACCGAACCGAGGGAAGTTCAATGATTCGCTTGAGAGGAGATTAGTTTTACCGTTTATTTTTCGATGCTGTAGCTCTAATCAGGGAGATGCACTTTTTGCACAGTTGGTTGAAAATCATCTAAGGACGCATATATTTATTGGGATGAATAACGGAAATAAATTACGCCAGCTGTTAGATTTGAAGTATATGATATCGGAAAGAATCTGGCCAAATCGGAGACTAATCGGACATTTTTAAGAGGTTTCGAATTTTATTATATCGTTTTGGCATTTGATTCAGGGGGTTTTCTCATGTAAGCCTTGGTTTTCAAGTACTATTTTTGGGAATTAATTATGAGACAACGGTAAAAGATTTTTGAACACAGTTTGTTTCGATGTTTTCGACCATTCTTCATCTCTTGATACTAATTTTTTTGTTCAATGAATTGCATCCGTGACAGTTTTATTCGTCCTTGAGCACGCTCTTGTCAGTTAAGTGAAGGACGCATGGGGAGGTAGGGGTCAAAATTTTGAATGGAATAAATGTAGAACGGCCGGTATTTCGAAAAAAAAAAGAACCGAAATATGAAACACCGAAAGATTCGTTATTTGAAATTTTCTTTTTCGACACACGATGCCGTCGAATCTTCTTTATATCGAAGCATCTTCATTCGAGTGGGCCTTCATTCGAAATTATTTGTTCAGAGGATCTATATTTTAAAAGAATATAATATAGATTTGAATAATTGAAAAAGTTGATATTTTCGAGCTAAATAATTGTGAACAGCTAATATTTCGAATACCCAACATGCCAAAAAAACATTTGGCGAGAATTGAAATTTCGAAGGGGTAAAATGTCGAACATAAAAATGTCGAACATGTCAATGTCGAACATCAAAATGTCGAACATTGAGCCATCTATTGGTTAAATTCGGAAACAATGTGGCGGGCGAAGCGTTGGACATTTTGGCCGTTCGACTTTCTTGCTACTTTGATTACTCGTTGAGTTAGTCTGTCCCTATTTGAAATTCGACATTATGAACGGTCTTAATATTTACCAATTTATCCATGAAAACTCGACCGAAACGTGTTCGATATTCAAGTTCATTCGGAATATCGCCTCTCGCAATTGTGCAACGTCGAATTTTTTTTGTTCGATATAAATTTTGCTTCGAAATTTTGATGTTCGTGATTTTTATTTTCGACTTTGAAGACGTTCAAATAAATGGGTTTTCTAAATTTGGTGGTTCGACTATTTCCGTTTCGAAATACTGACGTTCTACATTTATTCCATTCAAAAATTTGACCCCCACCCGCATGGGGTAAAGAATTTTGACGGTTCTGATTATCGGAAACTAAATCAATTAACTAAATTCAAGATGTACACATTGGATGTTGAAGCTCTGGTGATGGTTTGATTGAGCTCTGTTTGGCCCAATTTTTTCTGATATTGTATACTTCGGATCTTCGAGCTGCTGAACACTTTTTTTGTTGCACACCTTGATATATACCGGGTGTTTCACCTAACTTGACCACCTTAAATATCTCGGTAATTATCGACGTCACAAATTCGAATGAAATGAAATTTAAATTTCTTCATTTACTGCCCTGAACGAGCACTGAAGTTGCTGACAAACATTTTTGGTATCGATTCGATTTTCATCGATACTGATCTTGAATGACCTTGAACGACTTTGACCCCCGAATGTTTTTTATGCAGTTTGCGTTGCTCCACAAGATGGTTGAAAAAAAAATGTACCGTACCATTTAAAAAAGTGGAGGTGACCTTCACTGTGCGTCAGCGCCTCCACCGAAATAAAAAAAAATGGTAGCATTTGAAGGCCCTCTTCGCACCGTAAAACTTTTGTCTGGAACATTTTTTTGTGACGTCGATAATTACCGAGATATTTAAGGTGGTCAAGTTGGTTGGTGAAACACCCGGTATACAGGGTGTCCCAGATAACTTGACCAACTTGAATATTTCGTTTATTTTTTATGATAGAAAGGAAATTCATAAACAAAATTAATTTGCGGTTAGAGAGTAAATACGGTCCCTTACAACTTTTTGTCTTCAAGGTCGCAAATTTTGAAGATTTCCGAGTCATGAATATTTTACGAATGGGACTAGATTTTTCTTCACAATGGCGTGATGGTCAAGGTTATTTTTCCGTAGACCTTTCCGATGACCCTTGCCTCAATCTCCACGTAATCTCGAGAATGGTAAATCAACACATAATTAAAAATGTTATCATAGAATTTTATAAAATTTCTATAGTAGAATCGCGTCAATTTTTCCTGCTACACTCAAAAACGCGATCTTACCACAACAATGACGAAAGTGCTCAAAATTATCACGATAAATTCGTCACGATGAATTTCGCAGTTGAAATAATGCTAGTACATAAAATCCGGAGCCCACCAACGTTTGCAAATTAAAACTGTTCGTCATTGATCATGCGAAAAACGCATGAGCCTTAGCTAATGTCAATTGAAAAGTTTTTTGTATCTCGTATTACATTATGCGAAGTGGTTTGACGCAGCGGATATCCACATCAGAAGTTCGACTAATTTTTCGATTTTCCATGCTAAAGGTCGTGAAAAGGTCATTGAGCTAAAGCTCACTGGAAAGTTCCTCACCTCGACTATCCCGCCATAATAAAAATATATATATCTAGCTCCATCCAGAGCAATATCGATGACCTTGAAATTAAAAAAGTTACGGCCCGGAAAAAAAGTTGTACTGGTTCGTAATATGAGCAACTAATTCAAGGTCAACAAGTTTGCTGGGACACCCTATATATACAAGATGGCCCATTTAAATTGGCACAGCGGAATATTTCGAGAACAATGGATTTTAGAGAAAGATGTTTGCAATGAAAGTTTTATAGTTCGAAGGTGACAAAATACTGTGTTATCGTAGTTTCCATTCGGTGAAGATTTACGAGGTCTTTTGTAGGTTAACAGAGTTTTTTTCAATAGGAACGTGTTCTTCCTCTTACATATTTGCATTCTACAGATAGGAATAAAAAATTTCAAGATATTCTAAAATTAATGAAAATAAAAGAAATAATAAATAAATAATGAACAATAAAATATTATAAACAATAATTGATACCAATTGATACAATAGGGTTGTGCCCTCGTAGAATAAAAACTAAAACACAGCCAGACCAGTACATTGGCCTACTGGACCACCGGATCTCCCTATACCATCTATTCGATCAATTCTAAAATACCTTCGAAAATTCATGCAGGAAAAACAATAAAAAAAAAAAATCTTTCATTCTTCCGTGTAAAATTTCGAACTCTAAAAAATAAGTGCAAGGTCTTGTTGAAAGAAAAACAATGTTGATCTCTACATGACCTTGTAAAACCTTCCCCGAATGAAAAGTAAGATAGCGCAGGATTTTGCTCATTTTGTGCCATAAAACTTTTATTGCTATCTTTCTTAGATTTTTCTTTTTTTCTTAGATAAGTTATTTAAAATCGCATTGTTTTGCCGGCTACAGAACGAACGTCTGAATCATCTTGTCTACAGGACGAAGAGAATTTTCTCCGAGGACGAAACAGATGCGAAGAGTTAGAAAAAGAAAACGCGTGCTCAAGACTATCCAGTTTCCCGCACAATTTTTGTACACTTTTATCTACGTTATCTCAATTTTTCCTCGCTTCTTCTGGATAAATAATGATTACTCGTGCCGGCCACTGTTTCGAGTTTCGTTCAAAACTTCTAATATTTTTTTCTCACTAATTCCAACAGAAGCGTTTGTAAGATTTTTACTATTCTTGTTATCTAATTTCTACGCTACGGTATTTCGATTATTCGTTCGTTCTTTACGTCGTGAAAGATTGTTTATTATTTTATTTTGTTGTTTCTCACATAGTAGAGAAGCCATGCGTGATTATCGGATATTGTGACAGTGCGATGCTTCGAGAATAAATAAAAAGTCATTAGTATCGACGATATTTACATAAACGATGCTGCTACGGAATCTCGATAAAGAATTTGTGAAGCCATCGTGAAGCTTACTTTCGGATAATACGGCGTCGAAACTTACGCGTCTAGACAGTTATCGAAAGTTAAAAAAAAAAAAAAACACACAGAAACGAAAGCCGTGCAAATATTCAACATTGATAAACATTTCGAAACGTTTTTTTTTTTTTTTTTCATCTGTAAAATGAATAACAATTATTTGCGCGAGGCTGCGTATTCGCGAGATTTCGTAAGCTCGCCCGAAAACACGAAACTCTCACCGATGCGATACAAGCGGGATTAATTCGTATTTTATATCTTATATTTTAATTATTATTTTTAATTTTTTTTAAATTATTAATTTATTATTTTGTTGTAAAATTTTTTTTTACCCTATCTCATATTTCTTCAAAAAGAACGATACAAAATATCTCGCTACGTGACTATGGGCTATAATATTTTAACTGACAATGTTCTCTTCGTATATCAGCGCCGCTCACGCGTTTCCGATTGCGCAATATCAAAAAATTAAAAGAAAAATCGATCGATACCATGAACGATCAATAAAAAAAATTCAATATTAATTGGATGCATCACGCATTTCACGAAAAAAAAATTACAAAAATTTACAACAATCTGCTTCGGCACAAAAATAAATAGATAAAATTACTCATCTCGCGATGAATGGAAATTTTCTTTTCCTCTCAAAACAATTTTTAGAATTGATTTGACATTTCACGAGCTACGGAAAACGCGTACGGAAAGCGATTATGACGAGACATACGGCAGAGAAAACAATGCAGTTGTCGGTACGAACGACGGGCGCTTGTAGATTTGATTGCACGCCCCAGAAGTTGTTTTTTTTTTTTTTTTTTTTTTTTTAATTTCTCACATTTTTTTTTCTTGGTGTTCCAATTCACTCGGGTTTTCTTTCAATTTTCATAAGTTCGCACATCGCGCGCGTGCAACATTTGCTCAAATTATTAACTAACGCATTAATATGCATAGGCCACATCGAACTTATTCGTTACGTTACCTCAAATATACATGGGGTATTCCACGTCACATCAGACAGCTTTGGGTCAAAATTTTCGCCTCTTAATTTTTTACATGAATATATGGTGAAAATAAGGGGACTCGTATTTCGGGGTTTTTCATTTCGAGGCCCCGCTTTTGAGATACAGTCAAATGAAATTTTTTCAACCATTGACCGTATTTGATCATTCGAATCGATATATCTCAGCAACGGTTAGTGATGAAGGAAAAACCATAGGTGTTTTTTTTTTTCGTTTTTGCACGCTCTATACGATAAAGATATTCATGATTATGTTGCGCCGATATAACAATTATTTATTAACGATTGAAAATTAAAAGTTAAATATAACAAAAAATGCTCATTTTATTTTTTTAATTTTTTTTCCTTCAATTACTTGATTAAAAACGAAAACTTTGAGATATCACCGGAATTGGGCATCGACTTGGTTCGGAAGTTACAGCTGTTTGACGAGTTCACCGGTTAAACAAATCGATTTATCTCAGCAACAATTAGTGATAAATTGGGAAATTATTGGTGTTTTTTTTTTCGTACTCTATATATAACAAAGTTAATCATAATTATGTTGAAAGTCCGAGAGATTCTTGCCTCACGATTTTTAACATCAATATACGTCAAAAATTAAGATCCGCATGTTTCAGGGTTCGCCGTTTTCGGCGCCCGCTATTGAGATGAAGTGGAATTAAGTTTTTCAATCATTGACGATATTAAGTATTTCGAATCGAATATATCTCAACAATGGCCAGTGGTAAATATAAAAATCAGGTGAGCTTTTCCCTTCGTCTTGACTCGGTCTGTTCGATAAAATTATGTTGCACCGTTTGAACAATTATTAATTAACAATTAATCGCCTAAACATTGAATATCTCGAAAAACACCAATCTTATTCGTCTTATTTTTTTTTGTCTAAACTCCTTGGATAGAAACGAAAAGCTCAAGACCTCCCTTAACTTGGGCAGACGCTTCGTTTGAAAGTTACATCTGTTTCTGTCATGAAAAACACGTTCATTTCCATTCATCTCTCAGCGATAATTCATATTGCAATGCGAACTATTGGCCGATAGTTGTAACGATTTAAAAAATCGTGGGGCTACGATTTTGAGTCAACTGTTCGAAGAGGCCGTTTCACCGTGGAATCCCCCATATATATATATATATATATAGATGTGTGTGTGTGTGTTAAGTATTATCCACCAATCATGATAACTCTATAACCAGCTGGATAAAAATTTTTTTTTTAACAACGGAAAAATAAAACTAAACAAATTGTGTACGCATGTGTACACATTCGAAAGCTTATGAGCGTCAACGCCTCTCATTTATCAGCATTCTCATTCTATCAAAACAGACCCTGACAAACTACGCTTAGCAAATAGTTTATACAAACTCTTACGAATTATAGGCACCGCATGTTCAACTTAAGTTAAACTATTCCCAAGATAATGCCGCGCACGAGCAAAATGGCGCCGGTTTACGTCAACAACCGCTGACGCGTAAGGTGTCTCTCGAGATATTCGGACAAACTCCTGATATTCAGGCCTTTCTCCGACCCAAATACGTCGTGACGACTGTTTGCACACTCGTTGCATTCATACGCCTTCGATGTAAATTATAATATTTCATATAAATTTGAATATCAACGATTGAGAGTTAAAAAAAGCGGTAACAAAATTATTAAATGCTCGATAAAAAAAACTTTTTTTATAACTGATCACGGAAATAAATTGGCAAAAAAAAAAAAAAAAAAAAACATCCATGCATCTCAGTAACGTTTTTTTTTCTTCAAATCAGGCATCCAGAGCATATCTCGGTCTTCGTCTGCTGATAACGATATTATTGAATCCGCGATAAAAAACTTAAAGAAAAATTTTTTTACCAAATCAGCGGAAAATTTGATAAAATTTAAAGCTCCGAAGGCGCATGCGCATGCGGTTGAACATCGAACATAATGCGACGTTATTCTTACATTCCGCAGGCAACAAAATTACCATAATCTCACTCGCATCGTTATTTTTTTTTTTTTTTCTCGCTTCTTTCATTCTCCCCACTTTTCTAATTATCGTCTAGCGTAATTACTTAACGGCTAACGCTGTAACAGTCGATAAACTTCTGAGCACATCGTCTCACCTCGACGTGTGTTTATTTGTTTGTTTGTATCGTGATTGTAGCATCGCCTGTCGAGCGTATTCTTATCGGCATTACAATCCCTCGACTTTACGAGATCGCAAACTCGTAATAACGTTTCGTCGACGCTCGATTTAACTACTAAAGCGTCCGGTCTAGTAGCTATTGGTGTGAGATAACATTAATAATAACATCAATTCAAAGAGAAAAAAAAAATAATAATAATAATAATAATAATAATAATAATAATAATAATAATAATAATAATAATAATAATAATAATAATAATAATAATAATAATAATAATAATAATAATAATAATAATAATAATAATAATAATAATAATAATAATAATAATAATAATAATAATAATAATAATAATAATAATAATAATAATAATAATAATAATAATAATAATAATAATAATAATAATAATAATAATAATAATAATAATAATAATAATAATAATAATAATAATAATATATTAATACTATATATTTACATATATAGAAATCGACAAAAATAATAATAATAATAATAATATAATATTAATACTATTTATTTACATATAGAATCTATTTTTTGAATAATATATCTGCTATGGGTAAAGTTCGATAAACGGGTAAACCTGGGTTTACCCGGGTGAACCGCGTTCTATCCACTTTTGCGTGGGTAAAGTCCGAAATATATTTAAAATTGTATACGTTTCGGGCTTTACTCGAATAACCTCAATTGATAAATAACCTAAACAAATAACCTAAATAAATGTAAATGTGAAGCTATTGGAAATCTTTGTTTTTGTCTTGTATGAACAAGGTTATATTATAGTGTCCTTTACTTTAACAGGATACAGTGTTCTTAATTTTAATTGCAAAATGTGTGTTTTTTTTAAATTAAATATGTTTATGACACGCTGTGCGTAAAAGTGCACTTTTACGCTCACTTCGTTCGCGTCAAACCGCATTTACGCACCTTGTGACATAAAAATTCGTACGATACTCGTAGGAAAAACGTTTTCTGGACTCGTGTGATTGCAACACTCGCCTCTTCGGCTCGTTCTGCAAACTCACACTCGTCAGGAAAAAAATTTTCGTACTAGTGTAATAATGTACTATTTTCAAACATTTATGGCCTCGGACTTTGGACTTGGGATTTCGGACTTTACCCAAGCGAAAACGGATAGAACGCCGCTTACCCGGGTAAACCTAGGTCGACCCGTTTATCCAACCCTGCCCGTAACAAATATACATTTTTTTCGAAGGAAAAACCATGATAATAATAATTTCTCCTAAAAATAATAGTATCAATGATAACAATGACGATAAATACTAATAATATCACTAACGATAAGTGCGTTGTCATCGGGGAACAATTAGCGCGGAGGATCTCGGCGAAGGGAACTCGGAGAGCGTTAAGGCGGATTCAGATTCGTTTCGTCGTGCCCTGATGTCGTCGAGACCGTTCTCCAACGAATGCAGAGTGGCTCTCTGCATCCGGTTGCCAAATATCAATAACACTATATATATATATATATATGCCTATATTTACACATATGCGGTTACGCATACACATGTAGTAATTATGAGAGGAATTGTGGGCGGGCGTTGAATCACCCACTGTTTCGTAAGCGCTCCATCAGCGGTTCCGCACTGCCTTCCGGTGTCTCTGCAGCGCGTGGCGTCGTTGGCTCAGCGGTTTCCGTCGCACGGGATTGCCCGAAGCCATCCGGTGCGGCGAAAATCGCTCGGATCCGCGAGGATCCCAAGGGAGGGATCGTTCTTTCTTCTTATTTTTTCGTTTTTGTCTTTCAGGATCGAGGACTCGGGTCTAAATGGAATTAATCTACAGGTACTTCGTATTCGTTCGTGCGTATAAAGGGACGTAAGTGGACGGGGGAGGGAGAGGGTGGGATCGGGTAGGGGGGTCAACGACGTCCGCTCCATCGCGTGCAGCAGCAGAAAATGCAGTTGGCCGTTCTTCTGTATTATTGCGTGCTGATGGAGCTGTTGCTGCTGGTCGACGCGTCGGACAAGGGTTGTTCGTGGCAC
Source organism: Sussaba pulchella (assembly GCA_963971145.1). NCBI lineage: Eukaryota > Metazoa > Arthropoda > Insecta > Hymenoptera > Ichneumonidae > Sussaba > Sussaba pulchella. The sequence continues at coordinate 5,250,434 of OZ020165.1, read as the reverse complement.
TGTCGAATCCTCGGGGGCGGTGGTACCGGAAGATTGCCGCAATCCGGAAGCGGTGGCAAAACGTTTCTTTGAAATTGGCCGGATGAATTGCCAACCGGTTGATAATTGGCGACGACGATGATCTTGCCGCTTCGGCTGCGCGCCTTGCCGACGCCGAAGCCACGGCTGCTCGCCCATATGAGCTGCGTGAAGTGACCTGCGCACACGAGACATCGGGATCAGGCGAGCATAAGGCCGAAACGTCGGAGTTCTGTTTGCAATGCGTGTGTGCTCGATGTATTTTGCCGGGATGTGTGACGATGCGCGACGCCACTTGCTTATTGCGCTTAGGCTCTCTCTTCCCCCCCTCCCCTAACTCTCTCGCGGTCTCTCTCGCTCTCTCTCTTCTTACGGTACTGTAGATGCACGCCCTGACCATGGTCACGGCCCGGCTGCTCTTCGCGCATGATGCTTGTATATTAGGGTGGGCGTTAAAATAAAAAAGTGGTCTGGTTCCTTGAGAAATCTGAAGTTGACCTCAAAAAAAGAAGATCCTCCAAATTTCAGCTCTCTGTCTTAACATTAAGGTGTGCCTGTGAATATTTTATTTTATTCAATTATTTAATTATTTTAAAACGATTGAATGATGAGATAAAATAAAAAAAATTCACAGTCACACCTTGATGTTGAGATAGAGGGCTGAAATTTGAATGATTTGCTTTTTTTTTTGAGGTCAACTTCAGATTTTTCAACTGGGAGATTTTTTTTTGAAAATGAAAAAAAAAAAATTAAATTTAAAAAAATTCACAGGCACACCTTAGGATTAACCCTTTGCGGTCGTTTGGTGGCTCTCAGCCACCAAAGTCCATGCCTAACACCCATGTCCAAATTTAATACGACCGCAAAGGGTTAAGATAGAGAGCTGAAATTTGGAGGATCTTCTTTTTTTGAGGTCAACTTCAGATTTCTCAAGGAGCACGACAAATTTTTTTTTTAACGCCCACCCTTTAGTATATATACATTAGGGTGGTTCTTCATTGGGTGATGTCGGAATTTCTTTAGTATCATTCTTCAAAAGTAATCAACATAAATACAAAAAAAAAAAATTCGTCGCAATCGAGAATTTGTCCGATAAGTCTAACCCACTCCTACGAGCAACCGAATTAAATATGGGAAAATGCATGCATTTGGAATTTTGAATCTGAAGAGGGGTACCAAATAAATTCCAACATCACCCAATTAAGAACCACCCTATTGTACATGAGGATCGTACTTATGTACTAGTGTACTAAATCGATTCCAAAGAAATAACAAAACTTCGAAGCCGCATTTGACATTTTAAGTCCGGTTCTTGCTGCGAGCGGTAAAATAGTCACAGATCGATTAAGCTGCGGGTAACTTATCTCAAAAGTGTAAAAAAAAAAAACAAATCTCGTCAGCTTGATTATTTTTGGTCCACCAATGGAATTGGATGCGGACAAGCAATTTCGGGATTTATTAAACCATTTGTGTTTTCGTTACGATAAGGAAGACTGAATTATATTTCACTATTATTTGCAAGCTTCGTCCTATTGTTCCTCGTGTTATGCTGTTTACGAAGACTATTTTTTTCTCGTTCTTGTGTGCGATTGTGTACGGAAGAAAACATCATTACGATGATTCATTGCGATTTTAATAGCATCGTTTTATCAATACATCCAAATAATTGCTGCGAGAACTGCCTGCCGCTGCTACAGCGGCGTGGTTGGCCTAGTTTACGGTCAAGGTTCAGCCTTGCCAGCGATTCTAAATATTTTTCATATAATCTATACACACACACACACAAAGCTGGATGATATCGCGGGGGATGCGAGTAAAAGCGGAATCGTTCCATCGGTATGCGGAAAAATAATTGGACTCGGGAATTCCGTAGTTGCGGCAGCAATAGCAACACCGTCGATTCCTCCGGGATTGATGGGGCGAAGCGAAAACGGAACGCCGCGGTGGAGAGCGAGAGAGAGGAGGAGAGAGAGAGAGAGAGAGAGATCAGGAAAAAGAGCGATCGGGTCAAGGCCGGGAGATACTCTCGTCGAGGGGCTTTGATTCCGACCGTGCGCCATGAACCCAACACGGAAGGTCAAGGACCTATTTGCTCGATAGACGGCGCGCGATATTGCTTGAAAAGATTCATCCCCGTCTGCTCTCGTTCTGCTCGTGAGATTACTTCGCATTCCACTTTATTTCGCATTCAACCTCATAGTTCTTGCTTCTATCGATTCAAGCATTATTTTTCTCGAGGAAAACTATTTTTTCGTCGGTAAAGCAGATTTACGTGGAATTCCGCACATTCACACGCAGACACGAGAGCGGAATCCGATCATTGTATACAATCTTGTGGACTTTCATTATGTGTCTGGAGTGAAACGCGCCGGATCGCCTGGTTGAAATCTTTTGTCTCCCAATCCGGTTGATGATTTTATTATTAGTACCTTTTGGCTCATACAAACTCAGTGTTTTACTATAGATTATTTGCCCCCCCCCCCCCCCTTAACCTCGCCGCGCTAAATTTTTTTTTTTCTTTAATGTAACTGATTTTGTGCCAATTTTGAATAAGATGAAATTTTTCATCCAATTCATCCAATCATACGTAGTTCTCCGCAATATAACTTAATAATAATAATAAATTATAACTTAATTAAATAATGATAAATTGACGTTATTTTATTGGCGTGATCTTTGCAAAAATTTCAAGATCGTAAAAAGAAAAAATTTGAGAAAAAAAAAAAAAAAAAATTCGGGCTCAACCGGGATTTGAACCCGGGACCTCTCGCACCCAAAGCGAGAATCATACCCCTAGACCATTGAGCCAGTCACAGTTCTACTTGGACAGCCGACCGTGAAGAACGTCTGCCCTAAGTCGTCCTTACCCACTTAGTGGTTTAAATTTTTTTTTTTTTATTAACAACATCATAGTTTCGTTATCCGAAAAGACATTTAATCCCCCACCGAGTGCGAGTGCAGTGGACGTCGCGAGGCGGTGCGGATGCACCTGCATCCAATCTCACCGAGTCGAAATAAAAAATCAGTGCCAACGCGAAAAGACAGTTAAAAAAGTTTGAGTTTAGAGCCCCCAATATGGACAAAAACTATAATAAACCGGGTCACTCCGGCACACGATCGCTCGACGGTGACTCGAGGGCGAAATTAAATCGCGATATGCGAAATTTCGAGATCGAATACGGTTTGTCGTTGCACAAAAAGAAAGACACCGTTGCTCCGAAACCGAATTTGAAAACGACGCGACGCCGAAGCTCAACGTCGAGCGACTCCGACAAATCCGTTAGCAACCTGTCACAACATCAACAGGCGGCGCGGGGAAGTGAGGTCACGGGACCAAGCTTCAAAAAGCCCAAACGGCCAGCCAAGCAACGAAAAACGGTAGACGAAGGGGGGGCCCTTGTTTCAAACCGATTCGACAGCTTCTCTGACACGGCGAGTGTCGAAGAAGGGGAAGACGCCTCGGTGCTACGAGAATCCACGAATGCGGAAAAAACTAGCGCGGTCCCGCCAAAAACGGCAAACGCGAAAAAACAAACGTTGAAACCTCCGCCCATATACGCCTGCAACATCGGGGTAAAAGATGCAATTGCGCTTATGACGAGCAATAACATCCCGAAAAACAGTTTTCTCGTTAGCATCCGCGACACAAACGCGATCAGAGTGAGCACGTTGAACTACGATGCATACAATGATGCAACCAACGCGTTGAAAAACAATAAAATCGAATTTTTTACGTACACGCCTCGACATCTCAAACCAAAATCGATTGTCCTGAAAGGGATTAGAGGAGGTTTCGAAGAACCCGAGGTGGAGGAGGAACTGAAAAGTTTAAATTTCAAGGACGTGACGATCGTCAAAGTTTCGAAAATGATTTTTAACCGCAACACGCCGGATAAATTTCATTTTATCATCACGGTTTCACCGGATAGCAAAATGACGTCGCTGACGAACAATAAATTTCTTTTAAATCAGCGAGTGAAATGGGAAAGACTGAGAAAAAGACCTATTTTTCAGTGCATCAATTGCCAGCGTACAGGACACGCTAGTTCGAATTGCTTCTTTGCAACGAGATGCGTGAGATGCGCACAACCGCACAACGCGAAGGACTGCCCTCTCGAGAGGGGCAAGAGCGAGGACCTGCTATGCGCCAATTGCGGGGAAAAGGGCCATCCGGCGTCCTACTACGGTTGCCCGATGCTCAGCGCGTTCCTAAAAACGAAAAAAGATTTGAAAAAAAGACAAAAAAAACTCAACGACGCGAAAATGGATAAAATTAATAGATTTGTCCAAAACAAGTTTTCGTATGCCAACGCCACGCGACTGCCAGACCCGAGTGATTGGCATGTAAACAAAGCCAACGAACCCGTGGCGACGGAGCAATCGACGCGTCAGATTCGAAACCCCCACTATCAGTTCGATCCCCCGCGGACCACGAATAATAATAACGACTACGAAACGAACAACGCTGCAACGTCGAGGGTGGAGGAACTTCTAACCGGCTTTAAAACCGAAATATTGAAGGAAATGAAGACTATTACCGCGCAAGTAGCCCAAAACGCGGTTAAAATCGATTATATCATGAGTTACTTAAACATTGAGTAATGGACCGTTCCTCTGATATATTAAAAATCGCCGCGATCAACGTCAACTCGATCTGCACGACAAAAAGAAGATACGACCTTCAAAAATTCCTGAACACCTGTAATATCGACATCGCACTCCTGTCAGAGACCAAGTTAAATAGTAAACACAGAGTGCACCTCGATAATCACGTACTAGTGAGAACAGACCGGCCCACCGGTAGACGTGGAGGGGGGACAGCGATCGCTATCCACAATCGATTGCAATTTTCGCAAGTCTCTCATGCGAGAGCTACGCACAATAACAAAATATTAGAATACACGGCGATTAAAATAAAAACGAATTCGAATAACACGTTGCTTATTTTTAGTCTCTACGCATCGCAGAACACCACGATCATGTTTATTAACGAATTGGAGAAATTGTTCTCCGATCACAACCTGAACAACGACAACATATTTTACGTCATCGCAGGGGACTTCAATGCTCGCTGCACCGATTGGGGTGACTCAATGACGAATGACCGAGGACGTCAAATAATGCAATGGCTGCACAACAACAGCATTGCGTACAAAGCAGCGTGGTACCCGCCGCGTGGTCCCACTTTTCCGAGCGCACGGTCTTACCTCGACCATGGCTTGATCGACTGCAGAATTGATATTCTGAATAAAATCAACGGAAAACTCGCCACGGCCCCATACGACAGCGACCACAACGCCATCGTATTCTCACTCGATACGAAAACTCTGCTACAGGGACTTCCACGCCGCGAACCAAGACGCGGCACGTTCAACTATAAAAAAGCGAATTGGGAAAAATTCAAGCGGCACTTGTCAAACCCCCGTGCGCCAACCACAACCATCCCGAACGACAGGAACCTCGCTCTCGAAGAAATCGACGAATACATTCTCGTTCTCGAGACACGCATACGAGACGCCATAAAAAATTCGGTCCCAAAAAGCAAAAATGAACCGGGAGAATATTACAAAAAATACGACAACAACACAATTACGAAACTCCACAAATATAAATCTTTCCTTATTACTCGACTTTTCCGATCCAACTCCGGACGCTCGCTGAGGATAAGCAGACAGGAAACAATCAGAATAAAACGAACCATAAAACGAATAAACAGCCTTCTGAATAAAGAATTTAAAAAAACGGTCACGGCATACTGGGCGGCACAGACGAGAAGTATTAATTACAGAAATCCGCTTGAATTTTTTCCCAAAATAAACGCAATGCTTCGCCCCAGAAGCAGCATCGGGATTGAAACGTTAAAAGTGGTCAACGACGGCACAGAATTCACCGCTGAAATCTTCGAACGCTTCCCGCAGCTAATCGACAACAACAACAACATCATTGCAACGGAACCGAGTACGAAACTGGAGATCATCGGAAAATATCTGGAATCGATTAACTCGCCTCGATACACAAACGACGACACGACCACGAGAGATATCGTAGATCGGTCGTTCAAAGAAACGAAGGATTGGAAGCTCCACCTGAGACGAACGCGACAAACATTCACCGTTTTTTCAACTGTAAACAAAGCACACATGCCCGATCAACAGGAGGGGATCCCCAAGTTCCTGTTCACACATCTGGAGGTTGGATCGATTTTCAAGAATCTGAAAAATAAAACATCGACGGGTTTGGACGATATACCATCGATAGCGCTAAAAAACCTTCCTCCCGACACCATCATCGATTACACCGTCATCTTCAACAACGCACTAAATAATTTTTATTATCCTACAAGATGGAAAGCAGCTAAGGTTTTGCCAATACTGAAGAAGGGAAAGGACCCGGAAGACCCGAAAAGTTATCGACCGATAAGCCTTACTATCAACAGCAGTAAGGTGTTCGAAAAATTGATAAAATCCATGCTGCTCATTCATGCGGAGAAATCGAACGTCATTCCAGCGAATCAATTCGGATTCAAGGCCAAACATTCCACGACACACGCCATCAACAAGTTTTCGTCCGATGTAAATTTATATCTACACGAAAATCAAATCATCGGGGCCGTCTTGATCGACCTTGAAAAGGCCTTTGATTCCGTATGGAACAAGGGTCTTATTCATAAACTCAAAACATACAAATTTCCGATGGGACTGATTCTACTTATTCTGGATATGATTCGAGGAAAGAATTTTCAAACGTGGGATGGCACTCAGCTTTCGACGTCGAAATTCAAGATTACGGAAGGTCTGCAGCAGGGGACTGTGACCTCGCCGATACTCTTCAACATCTACAACAGTGAGGTAATAAATAAGTTTGGACTGAACACCGAAGAACAGTGTCACGCCATCGCATACGCAGACGATTTGATTGTCTACAAGGCCGATCGAAACGTAGAAATCATCCAAGCGTCCCTGCAAGAAAAAGTCGACAAGATTAATGAATATTACCGAGACTGGAACCTGAAGATCAATCCGAAGAAGTGCGAGACAATCGTTTTCAGAAGACCCGTCAACCATATAAAGGCGTCAACGGACAAAAAAATAAAAAAGTTTAAATTATCGGTTACGGACAGTCCCACCGAACCGCCAACCGAAATTCCATCGAAATCAACGGTGAAATACCTCGGAGTCACCTTCGACCATCTCTTGCGAATGAATTCTCACCACACGGCCCAGCTCGCAAAAGCAAAAAAAATACTACAAATCAACGCCAGGCTATTTTACAACCGAAATCTGGAACGTAAGGCTAAAATTATCTGTTACCAACTTTTGATAAGGCCAATACTAACGTACGCCGCACCGATAAATTGGAATATGGGTCCGACCGTCATGGAGAAGTTTCGGAGATTCGAGCGAGCAATCCTCAGAACCTGTCTCGGGCTTCATCGGACGGCGGAGTCGGATTTTACAAGACGCACCAGCAACAGCCTCATCTACAACGAAGCAGATATCCCGCGTATCGATTGTTTCATGCTAACGTTGTGCAGAAATTATTTCGCAAACATCGGCATTACCGGAAACCCCATCTTGGAAAACATTATGAACGCTGGCCGAAACGACGTCGAAAAGCGAGAGTTCGTGGAGTCGGGTTACATCCCTCCACAGCTCTTTACATACTGCGACAAGCTAGGGGTGATTCAAGATGGATACAACCTTCCGGTAATTTACCACAAGCCGAGACACTGCTGCAACAAGGCCATCAGTCTGGTTCCTCGCGATTATGCGCGGGACAGACTGATGTTCGAAACGTCGATACCGAGAAGAGACGAAATGGACACGCGAAGACTCGCGACAAAATTCTGGTGGCTCAGAGATGATGCGAGGTTCATCGATGAATTGAGAAGACGAACGAGATTTAGAAACTGAGCAACATTGCTCAGGAACCGTCGGAACGAGGAATTAAATCCTTACGCAAAATCGAAGAGAAAACTTCTGTTTAGCCCGAGTGTGCTTTTCAGAAACACCGCGGCTTTTACTGTACAGATGTATATATGTATATATGTAAATAATTTCCTCACCCCATCCACTTTCCCCACCGTCCCTCCCACAATATTAGATATAAGCTAAATTAACAAAAGAGGGATGTTTTTTTTTCGTGAACCGAAACTTTTTTACCATCCATATATTTTTTGTTACCGTCCGAGGATATTTAGCGATATTCTCCTCGAAGCCGCTTGGCAACCTGTAATGTAAAACACTTGAAAAAAAAAAAAAAAAACACAATGATTGTTGGCGAGATGTGAGGTCGCTCACCGAGTCGACTTGTACTCTCACATATGGAAGAAAATAGAATAAGTTTTTCTAAGAATGTTTATACTTTTGCAATATTCATGTTAAACGGAATCAATAAACTATCTTTTTCAAACCAAACCATTGAGCCAGTCAGTTCTACTTGGACAGCCGACCGTGAAGAACGTCTGCCCTAAGTCGTCCTTACCCACTTAGTGGTTTAAATTTTTTTTTAATTATTAACATCAACATAATTTCGTTATCCGAAAAGATATTTAATCCCCCACCGAGTGCGAGTGCAGTGGACGTCGCGAGGCGGTGCGGATGCACCTGCATCCAATCTTACCGAGTCGAAATAAAAAATCAGTGCCAACGCGAAAAGACAGTTAAAAAAGTTTGAGTTTAGAGCCCCCAATATGGACAAAAACTCTAATAAACCGGGTCACTCCGGCACACGATCGCTCGACGGTGACTCGAGGGCGAAATTAAATCGCGATATGCGAAATTTCGAGATCGAATACGGTTTGTCGTTGCACAAAAAGAAAGACACCGTTGCGCCGAAACCGAATTTGAAAACGACGCGACGCCGAAGCTCAACGTCGAGCGACTCCGACAAATCCGTTGGCAACCTGTCACAACATCAACAAGCGGCGCGGGGAAGTGAGGTCACGGGACCAAGCTTTAAAAAGCCCAAACGGCCAGCCAAGCAACGAAAAACGGTAGACGAAGGGGGGGCCCTTGTTTCAAACCGTTTCGACAGCTTCTCTGACACAGCGAGTGTCGAAGAAGGGGAAGACGCCTCGGTGCTGCGAGAATCCACGAATGCGGAAAAAACTAGCGCGGTCCCGCCAAAAGCGGCAATCGCTAAAAAACAAACGTTGAAACCTCCGCCCATATACGCCTGCAACATCGGGGTAAAAGATGCAATTGCGCTTATGACGAGCAATAACATTCCGAAAAACAGTTTTCTCGTTAGCATCCGCGACACAAACGCGATCAGAGTAAGCACGTCAAACTACGATGCATACAAGGATGCAACCAACGCGTTAAAAACCAATAAAATTGAATTTTTTACTTACACGCCCCGACATCTGAAACCAAAATCAATTGTCCTGAAAGGGATTAGAGGAGGTTTCGAAGAACCCGAGGTGGAGGAGGAGCTGAAAAGTTTAAATCTCAAGGACGTGACGATCGTCAAAGTTTCTAAAATGATTTTTAACCGCAATACGCCGGATAAATTTCATTTTATCATCACGGTTTCACCGGACAGCAAAATGACTTCGCTCACGAACAATAAATTTCTTTTAAATCAGCGAGTGAAATGGGAAAGACTGAGAAAAAGACCTATTTCTCAGTGCATCAATTGCCAGCGAACAGGACACGCTAGTTCGAATTGCTTCTTTGCAACGAGATGCGTGAGATGCGCACAACCGCACAACGCGAAGGACTGCCCTCTCGAGAGGGGCAAGAGCGAGGACCTGCTATGCGCCAATTGCGGGGAAAAGGGCCATCCGGCGTCCTACTACGGTTGCCCGATGCTCAGCGCGTTCCTAAAAACGAAAAAAGATCTAAAAAAAAGACAAAAAAAACTCAACGACGCGAAAATGGATAAAATTAACCGATTTGTCCAAAACAAGATTTCGTATGCCAACGCCACGCGACTGCCAGACCCGAGTGATTGGCATGTAAACAAAGCCAACGAACCCGTGGCGACGGAGCAATCGACGCGTCAGATTCGAAACCCCCACTATCAGTTCGATCCCCCGCGGACCACGAATAATAATAACGACTACGAAACGAACAACGCTGCAACGTCGAGGGTGGAGGAACTTCTAACCGGCTTTAAAACCGAAATATTGAAGGAAATGAAGACTATTACCGCGCAAGTAGCCCAAAACGCGGTTAAAATCGACTATATCATGAGTTACTTAAACATTGAGTAATGGACCGTTCCTCTGATATATTAAAAATCGCCGCGATCAACGTCAACTCGATCTGCACGACAAAAAGAAGATACGACCTTCAAAAATTCCTGAACACCTGTAATATTGACATAGCACTCCTGTCAGAGACTAAGTTAAATAGTAAACACAGAGTGCACCTCGATAACCACGTACTAGTGAGAACCGACCGGCCCGCCGGTAGACGTGGAGGGGGGACAGCGATCGCTATCCACAATCGATTGCAATTTTCGCAAGTCTCTCATGCGAGAGCTCCGCACAATAACAAAGTATTAGAATACACGGCGATTAAAATAAAAACGAATTCGAATAACACGTTGCTTATTTTTAGTCTCTACGCATCGCAGAACACCACGATCATGTTTATTAACGAATTGGAGAAATTGTTCTCCGATCACAACCTGAACAACGACAACATCTTTTACGTCATCGCAGGAGACTTCAATGCTCGCTGCACCGATTGGGGTGACGCAATGACGAATGATCGAGGACGTCAAATAATGCAATGGCTGCACAACAACAGCATCGCGTTCAAAGCAGCGTGGTACCCGCCGTGTGGTCCCACTTTTCCGAGCGCACGGTCTTACCTCGACCATGGCTTGATCGACTGCAGAATTGATATTCTGAATAAAATCAACGGAAAACTCGCCACGGCCCCATACGACAGCGACCACAACGCCATCGTATTCTCACTCGATACGAAAACTCTGCTACAGGGACTGCCACGCCGCGAACCAAGACGCGGCACGTTCAACTATAAAAAAGCGAATTGGGAAAAATTCAAGCGGCACTTGTCAAACCCCCGTGCGCCAACCACAACCATCCCGAACGACAGGAACCTCGCTCTCGAAGAAATCGACAACTTCATTTTCGTCCTCGAGACACGCATACGAGACGCCATAAAAAATTCGGTCCCAAAAAGCAAAAATGAACCGGGAGAATATTACAAAAAATACGACAACAACACAATAACGAAACTCCACAAATATAAATCGTTCCTCATTACTCGACTTTTCCGATTCAACTCCGGACGCGCGCTGAGGATAAGCAGGCAGGAAACAAGAAGAATTAAACGAACCATAAAACGAATAAACAGCCTTCTGAATAAAGAATTTAAAAAAACGGTCACGGCATACTGGGCGGCACAGACGAGAAGTATTAATTACAGAAATCCGCTTGAATTTTTTCCCAAAATAAACGCAATGCTTCGCCCCAGAAGCAGCATCGGGATTGAAACGTTAAAAGTGGTCAACGACGGCACAGAATTCACCGCTGAAATCTTCGAACGCTTCCCGCAGCTAATCGACAACAACAACAACATCATTGCAACGGAACCGAGTACGAAACTGGAGATCATCGGAAAATATCTGGAATCGATTAACTCGCCTCGATACACAAACGACGACACGAGCACGAGAGAAATCGTAGACCGGTCGTTTAAAGAAACGAAGAATTGGAAGCTCCATCTGAGACGAACGCGACAAACATTCACCGTTTTTTCATCTGTAAACAAAGCACACATGCCCGATCAACAGGAGGGGATCCCCAAGTTCCTGTTCACACATCTGGAGGTTGGATCGATTTTCAAGAATCTGAAAAATAAAACATCGACGGGTTTGGACAATATACCATCGATAGCGCTAAAAAACCTTCCTCCCGAAATCATCATCGATTACACAGTCATCTTCAACAACGCACTAAATAATTTTTACTATCCCACAAGATGGAAAGCAGCAAAGGTTTTGCCAATACTGAAGAAGGGAAAGGACCCAGAAGACCCGAAAAGTTATCGACCGATAAGCCTTACTATCAACAGCAGTAAGGTGTTCGAAAAATTGATAAAATCCATGCTGCTCATTCATGCGGAGAAATCGAACGTCATTCCAGCGAATCAATTCGGATTCAAGGCCAAACATTCCACGACACACGCCATCAACAAGTTTTCGTCCGACCTTAACCTATATCTACACGACAACCAAGTCATCGGAGCCGTATTAATCGACCTTGAGAAGGCCTTTGATTCCGTATGGAACAAAGGTCTTATCCATAAACTCAAGATGTACAAATTCCCGATGGGTCTAATCTTACTCATTCTGGATATGATTCGAGGAAAGAATTTTCAAACGTGGGATGGCACTCAGCTTTCGACGTCGAGATTCAAGATTACGGAAGGTCTGCAGCAGGGGACTGTGACCTCACCAATCCTGTTCAACATCTACAACAGTGAGGTAATAAATAAGTTTGGACTGAACACCGAAGAACAGTGTCACGCCATCGCATACGCAGACGATCTGATTGTCTACAAGGCCGATCGAAACGTAGAAATCATCCAAGCGTCCCTGCAAGAAAAAGTCGACAATATTAATGAATATTACCGAGACTGGAACCTGAAGATCAATCCGAAGAAGTGCGAGACAATCGTTTTCAGAAGACCCGTCAACCATATAAAGGCGTCAACGGACAAAAAAATAAAAAAGTTTAAATTATCGGTTACGGACAGTCCCACCGAACCGCCAACCGAAATTCCATCGAATCCAACGGTGAAATACCTCGGAGTCACCTTCGACCATCTCTTGCGAATGAATTCTCACCACACGGCCCAGCTCGCAAAAGCAAAAAAAATACTACAAATCAACGCCAGACTATTTTACAACCGAAATCTGGAACGTAAGGCTAAAATAATCTGTTACCAACTTTTGATAAGGCCAATACTAACGTACGCCGCACCTATCAATTGGAATATGGGTCCGACCGTCATGGAGAAGTTTCGAAGATTCGAGCGAGCAATCCTCAGAACCTGTCTCGGGCTTCATCGGACGGCGGAGTCGGATTTTACAAGACGCACCAGCAACAGCCTCATCTACAACGAAGCAGATATCCCGCGTATCGATTGTTTCATGCTAACGTTGTGCAGAAACTATTTCGCAAACATTGGCATTACCGGAAACCCCATCTTGGAAAACATTATGAACGTTGGCCGAAACGACGTCGAAAAGCGAGAGTTCGTGGAGTCGGGTTACATCCCTCCACAGCTCTTTACATACTGCGACAAGCTAGGGGTCATCCAAGATGGATACAACCTTCCGGTAATTTACCACAAGCCGAGACACTGCTGCAACAAGGCCATCAGTCTGGTTCCTCGCGATTATGCGCGGGACAGACTGATGTTCGAAACGTCGATACCGAGAAGAGACGAAATGGACACGCGAAGACTCGCGACAAAATTCTGGTGGCTCAGAGATGATGCGAGGTTCATCGATGAATTGAGAAGACGAACGAGATTTAGAAACTGAGCAACAGTGTTCAGGAACCGTCGGTACGAGGAATTAAATCCTTACGCATAATCGAAGAGAAAACTTCTGTTTAGCCCGAGTGTGCTTATCAGAAACACCGCGGCTTTTACTGTACAGATGTATATATGTATATATGTAAATAATTTCCTCACCCCATCCACTTTCCCCACCGTCCCTCCCACAATATTAGATATAAGCTAAATTAACAAAAGAGGGATGTTTTTTTTTCGTGAACCGAAACTTTTTTACCATCCATATATTTTTTGTTACCGTCCGAGGATATTTAGCGATATTCTCCTCGAAGCCGCTTGGCAACCTGTAATGTAAAACACTTGAAAAAAAAAAAAAAAACAATGATTGTTGGCGAGATGTGAGGTCGCTCACCGAGTCGACTTGTACTCTCACATATGGAAGAAAATAGAATAAGTTTTTCTAAGAATGTTTATACTTTTGCAATATTCATGTTAAACGGAATCAATAAACTATCTTTTTCAAACCATTGAGCCAGTCAGTATCACTCGGATAGCGGACCGTTAAAGACGTGTGTGACGAGCCGTGCTGCTAACATAGTGTTGCAATTCGCATTGTTATAGTTCTGTTATCCGAAAAGTCATAAAATAATCAGCTCGTGGGGGAGTGCAGTGGGCGTAGTGAGGTGGTGCGGATGCACCGACCTCCAAATACACCAAACTACGAAGAAAAATCAAAGTCAGTGATAACGCGAAAAGACTATAGAGACCGCGTGGGTCTCAGTGCTCCGAATATGTCTCAAAATAATGATAAGCCGGGCTTTTCCGGTACACGTTCGCTCGACGGTGATTCGAGAGCGAAATTAAATAGAGACGTGAGAAATTTTGAAATTGAGTATGGTCTATCGCTGCACAAGAAAAAAGACTCCGGTGCTAAGAAACCGAATTTAAAAGTGTCGAGACGCCACGGCTCCACGTCGAGCGAATCGGACAAAGGCGATAACAGCCTACCGCAACAAGAACAAGCGGACCGCGAATTCAACGAGGCGGGGAGCTTCAAAATACCCAAGCGTCCAGCCAAGGTAAGAAAAACGAGCGAAAAAGGGGGGACTCCGGTAACAAACCGTTTCGATAGTATCTCCGATACCATGAGTCTCGAAGGGGGGGAAGATAATACGGCGCGACAAGAGTCCACTAAGAAGGGAGTCGATGGGGCGGCCCCGCAAGATTCGGCAAACGCAAACGCGAAACGTCAAATTTTAAAGCCGCCGCCTATCTACGCCTGTAACATCGGTGTGAAGGAAGCAATCGCGCTCATGACAACAAACAAGATTCCAAAGAACTGTTTCCTCGTTAGCATCCGCGCCTCGAACGCAATAAGAATAAGCACGGCTGACTATGATGCCTACAATAATGCCATCAACGCGTTAAAGGACGCAAAAAGCGAATTCTTTACATACACGCCCAGGCACCTCAAATTAAAATCAATCGTCCTCAAAGGCATTAGAGGAGGTTACGAGGAACTCGAGGTCGGGGAGGAGCTAAAAAGCCTAAATTTACAGGACGTGACGATCACGAAAGTATCGAAATTAATATTTAATCGCAATACGCCAGATAAATTCCATTTTATAATAACGGTCTCGCCAGAGAGCAAAATGGCATCGTTATCAAATATTAAATTTCTATTAAACCAACGCGTGAAATGGGAGCGGCTAAGGAAGAAACCGATCTTCCAATGCACCAAGTGCCAACGCACAGGGCACGCAAGTTCAAACTGCTTCTATGAGGTAAGATGCGTGAGATGTGCCCAACCGCACAGCGCGAAAGACTGTCCGCTCGAGAAGGGCAAGTTCGAGGATCAGCAATGCGCCAATTGCGGCGAAAAAGGCCACCCGGCATCGTACTATGGATGCCCGATGCTCAGCGCGTTTTTAAAAACGAAAAAAGAGCTCAAAAAGAGACAAAAACAGCTCAACGACGCAAAAATCGAAAAAATCGACAGATACGTGCAAAGCAGAGTATCGTATGCGGATGCTGCGCGGCTGACGAACACAAAAAACTGGATGATAAACAACGCCATCGAACCTGAGGTAACGGAGCCAACGACTCGACCGAATCGCGATGCCCGCGCTCAGCCCGACCCGTCGCGGATCAGATGTTCGGACGAAACGAATGACGCTGCAACGTCGAGGGTAGAGGATCTTCTATCCAGTTTCAAATATGAAATTCTCAAAGAATTGAAAAGTATTAATGTGCAAGTAACACAAAACGCGATACGAATCGATTACGTCATGAGCTACCTGAATATCGAGTAATGGACCGGCCCAATGGCATATTAAAACTAGCAGCGATCAATGTCAACTCGATCTGCACGGTTAAAAGAAGGTACGACCTTCAAAAATTTTTAAACGCAAATAGCATCGACATCGCACTACTGTCAGAGACCAAGCTCAATAGCAAACATAAAGTGCAACTCGATAATCACGTTATAGTGAGAAAAGACCGGCCCGCCGGCAGACGAGGAGGGGGGACTGCGATAGCAGTACATAAACGACTGCAATTTTCGCAAGTTTCATACTCCAAGGCTAATAATAACAACAACGTGTTAGAATATACAGCGATTAAAATTAAAACGAATTCCAATAATACCTTGCTAATATTTAGCCTATACGCTTCGCAAAACACCACCGTCACATTCATAAACGAATTGGAGAAACTAGTAGCGGATTACAAACTCAACGACGAAAACATTTTTTATATCATCGCAGGCGACTTTAACGCTCGCAACATCGATTGGGGAGACTCGATGACGAACGATAGAGGCCGACAAATTACGCAATGGCTGCAAAACAATTACATCGCGTACAAAGCTGCGTGGTACCCGCCGAGCACTCCCACGTTCCCGAGTGCAGGATCCTTCCTGGACCACGGATTGATCGATTGCAGAATCGACATACTCGATATGCACAACGGAAAACTCGACACGGCTCCGTACGATAGTGACCACAACGCAATCGTATTTACGCTCGACACCAACACGCTGCTACAGGGACTCCCTTGCCGAGAAGCAAGGCAAGAAACGTTTAACTACAGAAAAGCTAACTGGAAAAAATTCAAGCGGCACCTGGTCAACTCTCACTCGACAACCACAGCTATTCCGAAGGATAGAAATCTCGCTCTCGAGGAAATCGATAAATTCATACTCGAACTCGAGTCGCGCATACGAGATGCCATTCATCAATCGGTTCCGAAAAGCAAAAAATTCGCGGAAGAGTACTACAAAAAGTACGACAGCAATACTATATCGAAACTACATAAATATAAATCATTTCTCATCACCCGTCTTTTCCAAGCCAACTCCAGATTCTCGCTGAGGTTGAGCAGGCAAGAAACGACGAGGATAAAAAGAACAATAAAACGAGTAAACAGACTGCTAAACAAAGAATTTAAAAAAACGGTTACGGCGTACTGGGCGGCACGTACAAGAAGTATCAACTACAAAAACCCGCTGGAATTTTTTCCCAAAATAAACGCAATGTTTCGCCCGAAAAGCAGCATCGGAATCGATACACTGAAAGTGGTTAACGACGCCAGTGAATTTTCCACCGAGATCTTTGAACGCTTCCCGCAACTAATCGACGACAACAACGAAATCATCGCAACGGAACCGAGCACGAAATTAGAGATTATTGGAAAATACCTGGAAACCATTAACTCGCCCAGATACACGAACGATAACTCGAGCACGAGAGAGGTGGTAGATCGGTCATACAAAGATTCGAAGGAATGGAAGCTCCATCTGAGAAGAACGCGACAAACGTTTACCGTCTTCACATCCGAAAATGAAGCTCACATGCCCAAACAACAGGAAGGGGCCCCCAAATTCATGTTTTCGTTCTCGGAGGTTACTCTGATATTCAAAAATTTGAAAAACAAAACGTCGACGGGATTAGACAACGTTCCTTCGATAGCACTGAAAAATCTTCCGCGCGACACCCTC
The DNA here is from genome assembly GCA_963971145.1 of Sussaba pulchella. NCBI lineage: Eukaryota > Metazoa > Arthropoda > Insecta > Hymenoptera > Ichneumonidae > Sussaba > Sussaba pulchella. Next base: position 5,232,917 of record OZ020165.1, on the reverse strand, counting down.
ATCGATTACACAGTGTTATTTAACAACGCTCTGAATAATTTTTACTATCCGGTAAGATGGAAGGCGGCAAAGGTCCTGCCAATTTTAAAGAAGGGAAAGGACCCCGTAGACCCGAAGAGCTATCGTCCAATAAGCCTTACGATCAATGTAAGTAAGGTTTTCGAAAAACTGATCAAAATAATGCTGCTCAATCATTCGGAGAAGACAAAAGCGATCCCAACGAACCAATTTGGATTCAAGGCCAAGCATTCGACAACCCACGCGATCAACAAGCTCTCGTCAGACTTGAATTTATATCTTCACGACAATTTAATAATCGGAGCAGTTTTGATCGATCTGGAGAAGGCTTTCGATTCCGTATGGAACAGAGGCCTTATCCATAAACTAAAAATGCTCAAATTCCCGATGGGCCTCGTCCTACTCATCATGGACATGATACGAGGCAAGAACTTCCGAACGTGGGACGGCAAGAAGCTTTCGACAACGCGTTTCAAAATCACAGAGGGGCTACAACAGGGGACGGTGACCTCTCCGATCCTGTTCAATATCTATAACAGCGAGGTTATCAACGAATTCGGACTAAACGCTGAAGAAAAGTGCCACGCCATTGCTTACGCAGACGACCTTATTATTTACAAAGCCAACCGAGACCCAGACATAATTCAAGCGACGCTACAGGACAAGGTGGACAAGATAAACAATTACTACAGCGACTGGAATTTGAAGATAAACCCACTGAAGTGTGAAACAATCGTATTCAGAAGACCTGTTAATCACATTAAAGCTTCAGTGGACAAAAAAATCAAAAATTTAAAAATCACCGTTATGGACAGGACCACCGATACGCCGACCGAGATCCCAACAAAATCAACAGTTAAATATCTGGGAGTTACCTTCGACCACCTATTGCGTATGAATACGCACTACAAGACACAGCTCGCAAAAGCAAAAAAAGCGCTGCAAGCCAACGCACGATTATTCTACAACAGTAACTTGGAAAACAAGGCTAAAATAATATGCTACCAGCTGATAATACGACCGATCCTGACGTACGCTGCACCGGCCATTTGGAACATGGGTCCGACGATGATGGAAAAATTTCGTAGACTGGAGCGAGCGATCCTCCGATCTTGTCTTAGGCTGCATCGAACGGCGGACTCGGATTATACACGTCGCACAAGGAACAGTTTAATATACAACAGAGCGGACATCCCGCGAATCGACTGTTTCATGCTTGCGCTATGCAGAAACTACTTCGCAAATATCACCAAAATCGAAAACACCATCCTGGAAGAACTAATGATCGTCGGCCAAAACGAGGAAGAAAATAGAGACCTATTGGAGTCAGGATATATCCCCCCTCAGCTCTTCACATATTGTGACAGACTAGGGGTCATCCAAGACGGCCAAAACATACCGGTAATATACCACAAACCAAGACATTGCTGCAACAAAGCCATTAGCCTGGACCCTCGAGATTACGAGCAAGACAGACTGATGTTCGAAAAATCGATACCTCGAAGAGACCGCGTGGACACGCAGAGACTCGCGAGAAAATATTGGTGGCTCAACCAGGACGCAAGATTCATCGACGAACTCCGAAGAAGAACGAGGTTCCGGCGCTGAGCGGCCTCAATCGAAAAGCACCGATGCAGAGCATCATAGCACAACCCTACGTATTCATTGCAAAAAAAAGAAAAAAAAAAAAAAAAAAAAAAGTTTGCATATTCGTTGTTGAAAGCATTGTTTAAGAAAGTTTGAGATATGTCTAGCACGAACGAGCCTAGCAGCTTTCCCGTGACTTAACCTGTACATATGTAAATATGAACACTCTTGTATATATGTAAATAACCCCCTCATCCCATCCCCCCTCCCTCCCCACTCCCACAAAAATAATGAAAAATGTTGGATGCTTTTTCCTAAACCGAAACTTTTTCCATCCACATATCACTTACCGACCGAGGATATATATGTATATTCTCCATAAAGCCGTTCTGGCAAACGTAATGAACATCATTAAAACAAATCTTTGACTGTTGGCGAGATGTGAGGTCGCTCACCTAGCCGATTAAAACATTCAACACACGTTGAAAGAAATTAGGTTAAGTTTTTGTAAGATAGTTTATACTTATGTAATACAAAAAAAATGTTAGCCGGGTTCAATAAACAATCTTTTTCAAACAAAAACCATTGAGCCAGTCAGTTCTCCTTGGACAGCCGACCGTAAAGAACGTCTGTGCTAAGTCGTCCTTACCTACTTAGTGGTTTAAATTATTTTTTTATTAACATCAACATAATTTCGTTATCCGAAAAGATATTTAATCCCCCACCGAGTGCGAGTGCAGTGGACGTCGCGAGGCGGTGCGGATGCACCTGCATCCAATCTCACCGAGTCGAAATAAAAAATCAGTGCCAACGCGAAAAGACAGTTAAAAAAGTTTGAGTTTAGAGCCCCCAATATGGACAAAACTCTAATAAACCGGGTCACTCCGGCACACGATCGCTCGACGGTGACTCGAGGGCGAAATTAAATCGCGATATGCGAAATTTCGAGATCGAATACGGTTTGTCGTTGCACAAAAAGAAAGATACCGGTGTTCCGAAACCGAATTTGAAAACGACGCGACGCCGAAGCTCAACGTCGAGCGACTCCGACAAATCCGTTGGCAACCTGTCACAACATCAACAAGCGGCGCGGGGAAGCGAGGTCACGGGACCAAGCTTCAAAAAGCCCAAACGGCCAGCCAAGCTACGAAAAACGGCGGACGAAGGGGGGGCCCTTGTTTCAAACCGATTCGACAGCTTCTCTGACACGGCGAGTGTCGAAGAAGGGGAAGACGCCTCGGTGCTGCGAGAATCCACGAATGCGGAAAAAACTAGCGCGGTCCCGCCAAAAGCGGCAATCGCTAAAAAACAAACGTTGAAACCTCCGCCCATATACGCCTGCAACATCGGGGTAAAAGATGCAATTGCGCTTATGACGAGCAATAACATCCCGAAAAACAGCTTTCTCGTCAGTATCCGCGACACAAACGCGATCAGAGTGAGCACGTCGAACTACGATGCATACAATGATGCAACCAACGCGTTAAAAACCAATAAAATTGAATTTTTTACTTACACGCCCCGACATCTGAAACCAAAATCGATTGTCCTGAAAGGGATTAGAGGAGGTTTCGAAGAACCCGAGGTGGAGGAGGAGCTGAAAAGTTTAAATTTCAAGGACGTGACGATCGTCAAAGTTTCGAAAATGATTTTTAACCGCAACACGCCGGATAAATTTCATTTTATCATCACGGTTTCACCGGACAGCAAAATGACGTCGCTGACGAATAATAAATTTCTTTTAAATCAGCGAGTGAAATGGGAGAGGCTGAGAAAAAAACCTATTTTTCAGTGTATCAATTGCCAGCGCACAGGACACGCTAGTTCGAATTGCTTCTTTGCAACGAGATGCGTGAGATGCGCACAACCGCACAACGCGAAGGACTGCCCTCTTGAGAAGGGCAAGAGCGAGGACCTGTTGTGCGCCAATTGCGGGGAAAAGGGCCATCCGGCGTCCTACTACGGTTGCCCGATGCTCAGCGCGTTCCTGAAAACGAAAAAAGATCTAAAAAAAAGACAAAAAAAACTCAACGACGCGAAAATGGATAAAATTAACCGATTTGTCCAAAACAAGATTTCGTATGCCAACGCCACGCGACTGCCAGACCCGAGTGATTGGCATGTAAACAAAGCCAACGAACCCGTGGCGACGGAGCAAACGACGCGACAGATTCGAAACCCCCACTCTCAGCACGATCCCCCGCGGACCACGAATAATAATAACGACTACAAAACGAACAACGCTGCAACGTCGAGGGTGGAGGAACTCCTAACCATCTTTAAAACCGAAATATTAAAGGAAATGAAAAATATTAACGCGCAAGTAGCGCAAAACGCGGTTAAAATCGACTATATCATGAGTTACTTAAACATTGAGTAATGGACCGTTCCTCCGATATATTAAAAATCGCCGCGATCAACGTCAACTCGATCTGCACGACAAAAAGAAGATACGACCTTCAAAAATTCCTGAACACCTGGAATATCGACATCGCACTCCTGTCAGAGACTAAGTTAAATAGTAAACACAGAGTGCACCTCGATAATCACGTACTAGTGAGAACAGACCGGCCCACCGGTAGACGTGGAGGGGGGACAGCGATCGCTATCCACAATCGATTGCAATTTTCGCAAGTCTCTCATGCGAGAGCTCCGCACAATAACAAAGTATTAGAATACACGGCGATTAAAATAAAAACGAATTCGAATAACACGTTGCTTATTTTTAGTCTCTACGCATCGCAGAACACCACGATCATGTTCATTAACGAATTGGAGAAATTGTTCTCGGACCACAACCTGAACAACGACAACATATTTTACGTCATCGCAGGAGACTTCAATGCTCACTGCACCGATTGGGGTGACTCAATGACGAATGATCGAGGACGTCAAATAATGCAATGGCTGCACAACAACAGCATCGCGTTCAAAGCAGCGTGGTACCCGCCGTATGGTCCCACTTTTCCGAGCGCACGGTCTTACCTCGACCATGGCTTGATCGACTGTAGAATTGATATTCTGAACAAAATCAACGGAAAACTCGCCACGGCTCCATACGACAGCGACCACAACGCCATCGTATTCTCACTCGATACGAAAACTCTGCTACAGGGACTTCCACGACGCGAACCAAGACGGGGCACGTTTAACTATAAAAAAGCGAATTGGGAAAAATTCAAGCGGCACTTGTCAAACCCCCGCGCGCCAACCACAACCATCCCGAACGACAGGAACCTCGCTCTCGAAGAAATCGACAACTACATTCTCATCCTTGAAACACGCATACGAGACGCCATAAAAAATTCGGTCCCAAAAAGCAAAAATGAACCGGGAGAATATTACAAAAAATACGACAACAACACAATAACGAAACTCCACAAATATAAATCTTTCCTCATTACTCGACTTTTCCAAACCAACTCCGGACGCTCGCTGAGGATAAGCAGGCAGGAAACAATCAGAATTAAACGAACCATAAAACGAATAAACAGCCTTCTGAATAAAGAATTTAAAAAAACGGTCACGGCATACTGGGCGGCACAGACGAGAAGTATTAATTACAGAAATCCGCTTGAATTTTTTCCCAAAATAAATGCAATGCTTCGCCCCAGAAACAGCATCGGGATTGAAACGTTAAAAGTGGTCAACGACGGCACAGAATTCACCCCTGAAATCTTCGAACGCTTCCCGCAGCTAATCGACAACAACAACAACATCATTGCAACGGAACCGAGTACGAAACTGGAGATCATCGGAAAATATCTGGAATCGATTAACTCGCCTCGATACACAAACGACGACACGACCACGAGAGATATCGTAGATCGGTCGTTCAAAGAAACGAAGGATTGGAAGCTCCACCTGAGACGAACGCGACAAACATTAACCGTTTTTTCAACTGTAAACAAAGCACACATGCCCGATCAACAGGAGGGGATCCCCAAGTTCCTGTTCACACATCTGGAGGTTGGATCGATTTTCAAGAATCTGAAAAATAAAACATCGACGGGTTTGGACGATATACCATCGATAGCGCTAAAAAACCTTCCTCCCGACACCATCATGGATTACACCGTCATCTTCAACAACGCACTAAATAATTTTTATTATCCTACAAGATGGAAAGCAGCAAAGGTTTTGCCAATCCTGAAAAAGGGAAAGGACCCAGAAGACCCGAAAAGTTATCGACCGATAAGCCTTACTATTAACAGCAGTAAGGTGTTCGAAAAATTGATAAAATCCATGCTGCTCATTCATGCGGAGAAATCGAACGTCATTCCAGCGAATCAACTCGGATTCAAGGCCAAACATTCCACGACACACGCCATCAACAAGTTTTCGTCCGATGTAAATTTATATCTACACGACAATCAAATAATCGGGGCCGTCTTGATCGACCTTGAGAAGGCCTTTGATTCCGTATGGAACAAGGGTCTTATTCATAAACTCAAAACATATTAATTTCCGATGGGACTGATCCTACTTATTCTGGATATGATTCGAGGAAAGAACTTTCAGACGTGGGATGGCAGGCAGCTTTCGACGTCGAGATTCGTGATCACAGAGGGTCTACAACAGGGGACGGTGACCTCACCAATCCTGTTCAACATCTACAACAGTGAGGTTATCAATGAGTTCGGTCTAAACGCCGAAGAACAGTGCCACGCCATCGCCTATGCTGACGATTTAATTATTTACAAAACCGATCGAGACGTCGATATAATTCAAGCGTCACTGCAGGACAAGGTTGACAAGATTAATGAATATTATCGAGACTGGAACCTGAAGATCAATCCGAAGAAGTGCGAGACAATCGTTTTCAGAAGACCCGTCAACTTTATAAAAGCGTCAACGGAAAAAAAAAAAAAAGTTTAAATTATCAGTTAGGGACAGTCCCACCGATCCGCCAACTGAAATCCCATCAAAATCAACGGTGAAATATCTAGGAGTCACTTTCGACCATCTCTTGCGAATGAATTCTCACCACGCGGCCCAGCTCGCAAAAGCGAAAAAAATACTACAAATCAACGCCAGATTATTCTACAACCGAAATCTGGAACGTAAGGCTAAAATAATCTGTTACCAACTTTTGATAAGGCCAATACTAACATACGCCGCACCGATCAATTGGAATATGGGTCCGACCGTCATGGAGAAGTTTCGGTGATTCGAGCGAGCAATCCTCAGAACCTGTCTCGGGCTTCATCGGACGGCGGAGTCGGATTTCACAAGACGCACCAGCAACAGCCTCATCTACAACCAAGCAGACATCCCGCGTATCGACTGTTTCATGCTAACGTTGTGCAGAAATTATTTCGCAAACATCGGCATTACCGGAAACCCCATCTTGGAAAACATTATGAACGTTGGACGAAACGACGTCGAAAAGCGAGAGTTCGTGGAGTCGGGTTACATCCCTCCACAGCTCTTTACATACTGCGACAAGCTAGGGGTGATTCAAGATGGATACAACCTTCCGGTAATTTACCACAAGCCGATACACTGCTGCAACAAGGCCATCAGTCTGGTTCCTCGCGATTATGCGCGGGACAGACTGATGTTCGAAACGTCGATACCGAGAAGAGACGAAATGGACACGCGAAAACTCGCGACAAAATTCTGGTGGCTCAGAGATGATGCGAGGTTCATCGATGAATTGAGAAGACGAACGAGATTTAGAAACTGAGCAACATTGTTCAGGAACCGTCGGTACGAGGAATTGAATCCTTACGCATAATCGAAGAGAAAACTTCTGTTTAGCCCGAGTGTGCTTTTCAGAAACACCGCGGCTTTTACTGTACAGATGTATGTATGTATATATGTAAATAACTTCCTCACCCTATCCACCTTCCCCACCGTCCCTCCCACAATATTAGAAAGAAGCTAAGTTAACAAAAGAGGGATGTTTTTTTTCGTGAACCGAAACTTTTTACCATCCATATATTTTGTAACCGTCCGAGGATATTTAGCGATATTCTCCTGAAAGCCGCTTGGCAACCTGTAATGTAAAACACTTAAAAAAAAAATAAAAAAAACACAATGATTGTTGGCGAGATGTGAGGTCGCTCACCAAGTCGACTTGTACTCTGACATATGGAAGAAAATAGAATAAGTTTTTCTAAGAATGTTTATACTTTTGCAATATTCATGTTAAACGGAATCAATAAACTATCTTTTTCAAAACCAAAAAAAAAAAACCATTGAGCCAGACTTGTAAGATTATGCGCACATTGTCCGTTATATTTCGAGAGTTTGTACTAGTTTATCTTAGAACTTAAAATGAAATGTAAATGTGTAGATGGGTGATTTGAAAAATGTAGAACAATCGAATGTCCTTGAGAATAACGAACCTGCGTTGACGTTCGCGTGTAGAACGTCCGGTTCCTTTAGAAAGTCGTACTGCCTGACAGCCGAGTACCAGTACGCCGCTACTTCTTGACCGCTAACGTCACCCGGTACAGCTCCTCCCGGGCGACAGTACAAATTTTGTCCAACTTCTCGATCGTTTCGATAATAAAACGTGTTGGTGTGGGCCAGATGATTAGCCCACGTTTGAGCATATTCGCACAACTGTTAGCAACAAATGAAAAGGAATAACAATCGTTGATGACATATTTTTGGGTAAGTCTCGAAATTCATACCGCTCAGTTGTCCGAAAACGCATATATAGATATAGGGGCGTAGCTCGATCTACCACGTAACCATTATCACGCGGGAGAACGAGCTACGCCACTATATCGGTATACATATACGGTTTCGGACAACTGAGCAGTATGAATTTCGAGACCTACCCATATTTTTCCGAGAGGGTCCTCGTTGTCCAGTGTTCTAGTTACCCAGAAGGAAATTTGTCCAAAATTATCTCGTCTCGAAGCCGACAATTATCTTGATCCGAGTGTCGTAGTTACCGACCGAGCACAACTCGGTCCCCATCTTGGCTTTCGAGCGCTGCACTAAGCGTGACCGATCAGCGAGTGGAGAACATAATACATATGGACCGATAATGCTGAAAGAAGAAGTGTAATGGCAATAAAACAGGAGGAGACTATGGGTCGTTCTGAACCTCTCTCTTTCCAGTTAAAGCTGATTGGTCGAAATCATCGCGATATAGCGAATTTCTACCAATCAGCTTTAACTAGAAAAAGAGAGGCTCAGAACTACCCATAGTCTCCTCTCTTTCAACTGCGATGACACTTTTTCTCGCGGAAATATCGGTCCATATGTCTACGTCGATGCTTTCAACGGTAGGCTACTGATGCGAGTTTTTGATCCTACTTTGCAAGTCCATAGCTTGGACGATTATGGAAGCGCCGCGCTTGATTATAATGTTAAAAATTAGAACGCTGCTGAACGGCTGATAAACACAGTTGAAATGATATTTTAGATTTTATTTTATTTTTTTATTCCAAAACGAAGTACGTCTAAATTTCTCAGATAAGAAAGGTATAGCATACGAAAACAATTAGAAGATGCGCTAACAATATGTAATGACACGCATTTTTTCATGTGACAGATTTAAACGTACTTCAGAGTACTTCACACTTCAGTGTTCTCATAATCGTCCAAGGTACGGGCAGTCAATTTGGTGTTGATAAATCCCATTAGAAGCCCAACGCTGAGACTCGCCGGTCAGCCGCACGAGGTGCGACGTTCGCGAGATAATTAAGGTCAACTTGCCCTCCAGGCAACTGGGCACAGGTCATCGAGGACACAGGGCGACTAGGACCCTTCTATCTATTTATTTATCGTAACGTGCTTAAAATTAACTCTTGTGTCAATACCCGGGTAATCGGGTACCCAGCTTAACCTTTGTCGTCGAAATTTTCTATGTTATTGTAGAAGTTTGCCCCAATTCGGAGAAAACAGTTCGCAAATTTCAACTGGCACGTCCTTCCGCATTTAAAATTCGGTCCTCTCGACTGATATTTACCAACTTTCATACGAACGATGGTTAATCCATATACATGTAGCTCAGTCGGGATGTACAAAATAAAGGCTGGAGTTGCAATAAATCTCGGGACAAAATTTCGTTCTTCAAACGATAGGGGCGGGAGAGGGGATGAAAAGATGGATAAATCCAGATTTCCGAAGTGTGAGAACTTCGGCTTCGTCGGCCATACTGAATTTGAGGGGAATTCGTTTTTGTTGAATAACTCGTTCATTCTAAACGTTTCACTAAAAGTGGTTATTACAAAACTTGTAGGAAATTCAATTTTTTGCAACTTAGTCCCAGCAATTTTTTCTCTACGATCGATAATAGTAGTAAGTAGTAAATGTGTTTATTGACAGAACGAAACAGCATTTTTTTTGGACATTCGTACATATTTTTTGTTATTTTTTTTTTTTTTTTTGGGTTTAGTACTGCGCCGTATTGCCAACGGGCCATCGACCTAAGACCTTCAGCCCTTGATTTTCGATGGCTTGTTGGGTTTACTTTTTTGTTTAAATGTAAGTCTTAGATATTTGTCTGTCTCTCCTATTTCTATGGGGACTTATGTCATATTTACGAGTCGCTGGTGGATCGTCATGGCTGGGTGTTTCGGTTTACGATTTATATTTACTAGTAGTTTGTTACACAGTTGGTCAATATTGTTCATTTGTTTTTTTCCGAACCTCTCACTGAATTCTTCGGTACGGGTTATAATTGGGGTGATGCCTGTTGATTCGTACAGTAGTGCGTTTGGCGGGTTATGCAAAAGATTTGCCGGATGTCGGGTGCGCGTTAGGCTTCGGATTGCGCTAGTCTCTTTTTCTTCGCAGTTTAGGATGATGGTATGTCCATAATTAATTATCGTTCGGCGAATACTTTTGTACATTTTTGTGAGTTGTTTTATCTGCAGATTGTGGTTGTTAAATGTTATTTTTTTAAACGGGCAGCTCTAATTCCAATTTTTCTTTTGCATTGTTCTAGGTAGAAATTAAAATTTAGTTTCTGGTCGCAATATATACCCAGGTACTTTGCGTGGTGAACTGCGGTAATTTCTACATCGAACATATGTATTTCCGGAGAGTACGGAGATGATATGTGGTCAAATATGATAAGTTGAGATTTTTGTGGGTTAGGTTTGAGTCGCCAATTGTTGAAATAGAATATTGTTTTTTGAACTAGGCTTTGCAACGTCTCGATGCTGTTTTTTATGTTAGTATCGTGGGCGATTAGCATAGTATCATCGGCAAATTGTAGCATGTACTTGTTCAGTTTCACGCGCTCCTTATTATTTTGATTGTTGTTGTACATGTCATGGCAATAAATGTTGTATACTAGTGGTGATAATGGTGAGCCCTGTGGTACGCCTTGTTCCACGATGAAATGCGGTGATGTTACTCCTCCTATTCTGACCTTTAATGTACGAGTTTCCAGAAAAAATGTTATCAGGTAAATTAAATATGTGGGGTATTGGAGGCGGTGTAGTTTATATAGAAGCCCTTTGTGCCATACGGTCCCGAGATAATACATTCATTTAATTTCGTCGCTTGCTTAAGATTGAACTCGAAAAATATACATCGTAGAGAAATAATTATTGGAATTGAAGTTGTAGCGAATAAAATTTTCTACAAGTTTTGTCATAATCATTTTCATCAGAAATTAAGAATGGGTGAGTTATTTAACAAAAACGAATTCCCCTTAACTTCAATATGGCGAACGAAGCCGAAGGTCTGGCATTTCGGAAATCAACATATAGACGACTTATAAACCCCACTATCGATTGAGGAGAGAATTGTTTTCCGAGATTTGCTGGAATTTCAAATGTACATCCCGATTGGGCTAATGTAGCTAGTCCGAATTTGATTGGTCGACCTACCATCTTCTCAGCTTTCAAAAAAAAAAAAAAAAAACATTTTGTTTCAAATCACTTTTTCGTTTTTTGCGAAATTCGAATGCGATTTCAAGTAATTTTTTAAGACCTCAAAATGTATTTGTTTTCTGTCCGAAAAGCTGAGCCTTTTTCACATAGAAACCTTGGTCGAGACCAATTTTTTTTCTCATCAAAACACTTTGAGAAATTAATTACAAAAAAAATGAAATATTCTCAGAATGACCCGTACAAGTACCGCGAAAATAACCATGCACTATTTCGAACAAAGGCTAAGACTAAAACCTAAATAACCGAACCCCTTAACAACCGAAAAATGGTTCTCCAGAGGTTCGTGAGAATTAATTAGTTGAGTTAAGTAGCCCTATAGTTTAATACTATCGTGCTCGGTGAATCATTTCATAGTCGACAGTTACTGTGCCCTAATTGCAATTCCACCTCCCCCCTTGCTCCCTGTTCATACCAACAATGTTTCTCAGTGAGTTTAAAACATTACAAGAAATCGTTTCCGGGCTCAACATGTACATGTGAAATTACTCGAGGGATTGCCTTCTATAACATATTTCAATCCCAAGAAAATCGGAGTTGTCTCCACTTTCTGCATAACTACAGTAGAACCCCTCTGACAGGAAAAAATCGGGTCTCCTAATCCAATTGCGGGAGTTACAGAAAAAATCTGAACCACGCCTAGTGGCAGTACCGTATCTCAAAATGACCCGCCTCTACAATATTTTACAACAAAAACGTCAAACGTTCAATAGAAACCGTCGAGGATTGCATTTTCCGCACGGCACTGACCTTTGTCTCATGTTGTTTGTCTATACCATCACGGTCGGCGGAGAAATGTAGGAGTGGGGTATGGTTCCCCTCCGCGCGTTTCGATTAGAGGGGTCCTGCTGTACTAAAATCGACATGGTGGAAGCTAATCGAGACATCGACATGATCAAGCCTTGTTCTAACGTTTATTTTAAGGTGTTTTATTGAAATAATCCATCAAATTAATTTTTTTTCTCTAGAAAAATTATTTTATATGAATCTTTAACACGAAAAAAATTCGATATAGTTTTTTATTCCTGTTTCTAGGCTTATTTCGGGAGGTTCTATGAGAAACTGCCGTCAGATCCCGGTGCTAAGGGAACCGTACTCCCGCCCCCCCCCCCCCCCCGGCCGTTTTTTTAAATCGTAGTTAACTAGTAAATCCACGAAAGTATTGATCTCGCCCTAATAGAAAAAATAATTCAAGTCATTTGGCAATTGAGTACCCGAGTACTCTGTGGGTATTGACAAGACTTTTTTTTCGCGACTTTAACCCTCAAATGGTAACGTCATTTTCGGCACCTTTAAAGGGTAACGATGGGTCACTCGTGTCCGGCGCTTTGAAAAGTGCTCTTAAAAAACCCGCAAAATTCATGAAATCTCTTCAACTATCCTAGTATAAGGACCAATCACTATATTGCTGATTTGAGCATTTGTTTAGACAATATAATGAAATAAACAAATAAAAACGTGAAGGATAATCAAGGGGAAAAGGTTTCGGCAAGGCCACCCTTAGAGGGTTAATATTTTTATAACAATACCAAATGAATAGATTGGTTTACCGGATTAATAAGCCGGGGATGAATAGTTGGTACAGTGAGATCTTTCACAAATTAATAACAGATAGCTCACGCACAGCAGTAAATTGGAACGTGCGAATTAATTATTTAATTCGAACGATGAAATAATAAATAAATAAAGAAAATATATCGAACGAAACTAGGTTTCAAATGTTTTACCTCCGGTGACATTGTCAAAGGTCGGGCATTGTGTCTTTGCCGATAGACGTTGTGCCAACAAAGGCATTCGGTTATAAATTCGCTGTCCCTCCAGTCGGTTTCCAGGTCACTGCTGTCGTGCGCTATACTCATCGGTCTGTTTCTCAGGATCTGCAAAAAAAGGAAAAGAAAAAAATTAAGCATCAAAACATTGATTCAACGACGACATAGGCTTCGAGCCAGTAGTCTAGACATTTATTCCGATTACTCCGACTCCGCATTACAATCTAACGATCTATCGCAGTTTTTTTCTCTCATTCTACGGTATATCCACGGTTTGATCGTTACAAGAAAAAAAATATATAGTTCAATGAATAATATTTCCGTGACCGTACAGAAAATAAAGTACATCGTAAATCCTTGGTATTTAATCGTGTGATACGACGGTCATTGCATTTTCGTGCGCTCATTGTTTTACGTTGTTACCATTCATCGTTCAGTTGTTTCAAATGTGTCAACTCGTGTGGTACACTTAAAGTTTGGTCTTTGAATGAATTGCCAGGAGCTCGGCATGTGATACATTGAATTTACAATCGGTGCTGCGTCCGGCAGCGACATTTGCAAGACCACAAGCTTGCCGGCATGGTCACGAGGTATAGCCCGAGGGTGCGCGCCTTAGTACAGGTCAATGTTGCGGTTGACAGCATTAGCAGTCATCGGTTCGGAGTTCGGACCCTTTCCGTCTGCTCCCCCCACTCGTCTCCGTCCCCCACCCCTAGCACGCCGTTGGGAAACGCTTCGGGGCGACAGCTTCGGAGTTTCGACGACAGATGGCTGCGACGATGAAACGCTTGATCGTTGTTTCTCGCAAGTGGTCCGGCAACTACTCGGTTCATATATAAAGAAGTTCTCGCCGGTTCGATTTCGTACTTGCTTCGGCAGTACATATACTAAAATTGGAACGATACAGAGAAGATTAGCATGGCCCCTGCGCAAGGATGACAC
>OZ020165.1:5150766-5218535 GCA_963971145.1 Sussaba pulchella | reverse complement strand
AATCGACGGCTCGCAGTGGTGCGATTGCGATTAATAATTTCTTTTTGTATCGCGTAGTCGATGAAATAGCTCTCGTCGTCATCGTCCTCGACCGGCTGATTCGGCAGGAGCTCCTCGGTCTCCTCCGCGCTCGCGACGCCGCTCATCTCGCGAAGCTCCATCGCAGCGACTGGATCAAACGAGACTCCGGCGATGCCCCGAACCTAGGTTCTCCCCATCGGACCAGCAGCAGCAGCAGCCGCTGCCGCAGCTTATTTTGCCATTCCGAGAACGCGCCCCCGTCCGCGCCGCCGGGCTTTCGCACGACCCCGTCAACCGCCGCGGCGGTGCTGCCCGCGGCTCCCAAACCCGCGAGACGCGTGGGAGGCAATGGGGGTGGGTTCCACGTTGCTCCTGCCGTCGTAGTGCGGTAAGGAAGGCCGAATGTAGTAACTTTTTGGGGCTGTAGATAATTTGCTTTTTTTTCTGAAGGTCGTTTTTGAAGGTAGTGACGGGCTACTGAATGATGCTCCAATGACATTTTTAGATCCACCCCCCCAAATGGGGGTTGGAAGGTTTTAAAGAAGTATATCTGGAAAACTAATGTCTCCATGAAAAATGTTTGAACCGAAAATCGTTTAGAAGATAAGAAACAGCGAAATAACGTAAACAGTTGTATTAAGCCTAATGAAATATTATTGGATTTTTCGGGATCAAATCGGCACTGAAAACTTGGTCATTTGATGATTATTCGTTCCATGGGGAGGATGATTATGATAATGGAATGCATGATCGAATGAATCGTGGTTAATGATTCCTTTGTTCGGTTATTGGCGGTCAAGTGCAGGCTTCCGGTCCGTCTTTAACCCTAAATTGCTCAGCTCACGAGGGAAAAACCCCGTTGCTTTCCAAGCTGCAGGGTTGCCATGTCGCTCGACTCCGGTATCACGCGCTTGGTGGAACTCGCTAGAGAGCGGAGGAACTCGGCGCAAGTGTGGCAACGTCGCCGGAGAGAAGCCACTAACGAGTCTGGTCAGCTTGCGAGGGAAACCCTATATTTCGGCGTTCCTTCCATCTTATTATTTTTATTCTTCTATTCTGATAGTTTCCTTCTATTCGGGCATATCACAATGAATTTCCGAAAGCTTCGAAGGACAAGATCTGATTTTTCAAAAAAAATTCCCGCCAATAGTTTACAAGTCAAGAAAAGAAAACGATGCGTGCCGGGGATTCCCTCCCATGTTGACCAATCAGGGTTCATGTGACGCACAACGTCTGTCGCTCTCAGATAGCTGTACGGGCCAGGGGGCTAACTAAGTCTTGCGAAAATGTTGTTCTCCGGAATCGTTTATATTTTAAATGAAATACGCGAACGGCTGACGACGAATTCTAAGAAGCAGTTGACCGTTCTTTTGTTTTATTCGAGAAATCAACTTGGGGTAAGAACGACGCTTTATAGTTTTTTGTTATCGACCGCGCAGTAGCACCCATTTCATACCTGATCGGTAAGAAACTGTAAATAATTAGCTCCAATGGTGATAAACATTCTGGACGAATGAAAAGTCCTACATCGTGAAGAATTACAATACGAATGATGTAAGACTTTTCTATCATACGGTTCGCGAGCCTTGTGAAAAAAAACGGTTTACACTTTTCGTTACCGACTGTCGTGGGTCGTTGTTCGGTTTAAGATAATTTTCGGCGTCGGGTCGAGATAAATTTGGACAACTTTCCCGGCAGGCAACTGCGACAGAGGGCGACTGAACAATCCTCTCCCTCTGTCTTTGGCAAAATCATATCGTGACGCGCGAACCCTGCTGGAACGCGCGAAAGTTCAAAACTTAATATTAGGTTTGCTCCACGTTAAGGAGCTCATCTTGACGATTTCGTATATTAATTTATAATAGTCAAATGAAGTATGCTCATTAGACTGGTTAATACAAAAAAAAATCTATTTTCTTCGGTGCCTCACCCTTAAATGTTAGTTTGGGAACTCAAAAATACCCACCTAAAATTTGAGCAGTCTAGCTCGTGTATGAAAGGTCTCGGTTTTCGATTTTAGTTTTTTTTTACAATGCTCACGGGATCTTCTGGACTATGATATTGACACAAAAATGTTGGGGACCATTTTTCTATTAAAAGTTCAATTTCCAATAAAAAGGTCTGGGTGAATTCGGTCGAAAGGCGAATTCATTCCGATATTTGCGAAAGAATGCTTTGAAATTAAAAATCCGAGAATACGGCATAGTACTCAATACTTATATATATTTCCCTCTTGTCCACTTTGGTACGATGAAGTATTGCCATAAACAATTTTCTTGCCATAAAAAACTCTAATTGATAATATTAATTTAACAAAAATAACACATATTTAACTATCAATATTTCACATTGGTTTCTGCAAATATCAGAGTAAAGGTTTTTCTTTCGACCAAATTGATAGAGACCTTTTCTAGAAATTAAACTGTCAATGAAACAACATCTCGAACATTTTCTTGTCAATATCGTAGTTCAGTAAATATCACGAGAATTGTAAAAAAAAGCGAAAATCTTAGTAGATAAAAATAATAATTTTCTTGGTAGATAAACAATTTTTTTAGGTGGTTACCCAAACTAACATTTAAAGGTGAAGCACCGGAGAAAATAGATTATTCCTTTGAACCAGTCTAACGTACACGTTAAACTAAATTTATGACATGTTTATCTGAAATTTCGATACGTACAGACTATTGAAGTATGGTCAGCTCGCCTTTCTAATAAATCGCCCTCCGCTCTTGATTCAATTAGCCCGCGCTTGACTATGGCCAGTGCTGTCCTCGTGGCGCGTTCGCGAACCGCTTATCAGAATTCATCCCAATATCCGTGCATTGCTGCCATCTACCGGCCATTTTCTCTCCCAAAATCTTCCATGCTCATTCTGGTTCATGCCGAACATGTGCGCTGCTCCGCATGTGCCGCATGTGCTAACCCAGCTCGTTCGCGACCAATATAAATAACAAACAATCGGCTTTCCCTCGATAATAGAACTAAACACAATCTCTCGCTCTGCCTGTCGCGCAATCCAAGATTATCGCAGATGTTTGCGTGTCGACCGGTCGTCGCTGGCATTTTACAGACGTTTCAATAACGATCCACAAAAGTATTGAAGGATGACAACGTTCAAGAGTGCTCTGAAACTGTCAAACAAAGCTCCGGTTGTATGGCAAAAGTTGAATGGCGTATTTCTCGCTTACAAGTATCCGGGAGAGCATGCGATGCAATCAATAGATACATTAAAGTATCAACTGTCCAGAGGTTGGTCATGTAGATCCTCACGATCTCATAATTCCAGAATTCTGCGGTTTCAAAGCAAAACCGAATATTTCTAATTAGAAAAAAAAAGAGATTGCATCAGGTTTTCGATATTTAGATGGCAAACATTGAAACATTTAACCCTTCACAGTAGCAGTAATGAATAATATGAAGGCTGTCACACTGGAAAGGATTCTAACTAGTCAGTTTTCAACCCTTTCGCTATGAGCGTAGATATACGCTCTCGAAGAACGACATTCGTATACAGCTCCGGAGCGAGGGGGTTTGAAAACGATTGCTAGCGAACTATCCGTCCGAAGTGGTTAAAAAAATTACAGAACATGCTTTGAATCCACCTTGAAGTAAAATTGATATGAGGTTACAAGAGAACACACAAACACGTGGAAAATACACGAGAAACATTGTTTCGACCAGAACAATACATAACGAACACGAATGCACGAACTATTTTGTAATCTCTCACGATAACATAGAAATTACACAAATTTTTTTGAGAAAATCAATAATTACAGCATAGGAGAATTACAAAGATTACACAAGGAACATTAAAACGTTCACCGAAGATTACTTCTCTCATGTACACGAGATTGTACGAGTGAAAACCCTCTCGATTTTTATAGACTCGCTTGGTTTTGCTTTAAACCCCAGAAATACCGAAGGCGGAAATTATCGTGCCGCTCACGAGGCGCGCTCGCAAAAATCACTTCTGTCTTTGAACGACGACAACTTTGCGACAAAGAAAGCTTAAAACTTTTTTAAACCACCATCGGAAAGCTTATGAATATTTGAATCCATTGATATTTTTAAAAAAATATTTTTATCACTAAGCTCTGAGATAGTGTGTAAAAATTGATTGAAAAAAAAATAAGATTGATCTGAAATGTTCGATCCTCACTTCGACTCATGCCCAAGGTTCGGAAATTTTTTTTCATTCCAAAATTTTCATGCCTAATCACTGAAACTTTATGTGTAATCCGAGCCCAAAAATTGTAGATAATCTTTATGGGTTTTCAAGGCCTGACGTACGCGATTGCGCCAATTTTCGAAGGTACTTTTCTAGATGCGGTTAAAAAAAAATGACGCATGTATTGACAACATTTTTTTGCAGATCATTTATGCACATGGTTAAGTACATGTAAAAAAAAAAAAATCGGAAAATCAGAATTAGCGGAGATATTACATAATAAAGCAATGTATTTTTTTTTTGCGCGTGCGTTGATGGTGAAAGTTCTCGGCATCGATGTGGGTGTCTGGGAAAAAAATCAACATATTTATGATTGCATAATGAATGTATCTTCAGTGTGAACCAACAATATTCTTTGAAAAAAATTATTATAATAAAAATTCGAAACTAAAAATTTTTTTACTCAATTTTCTGTCAGTATATTATTTTTTATATTTTTTTTGTGCCAATGAAATTTTTTTTTCTGTGGTTCACACGATAGGTGATGATACTAAGAATACGTTGTAAAAATTTCAAAGCGATTTGAACCTTTGTTGAAAAGTTAGAACTTTCACAAGGTTTAAAAAAGTTAATCGTGGAAAATTAAAAAAATTTTCGCGTATACAAAGCCTTAATTTATCGTAAAGTTGTACAGCCGTGCATGAATCAAGCGCAGGCCATCGATTGCCCAAGTAGACGGTCTCGTTCGTTCGTTCTCTCTTTGCAAATTTCAAATTTCTAAAAGAAAATTTCCCAACTTCGTCCACGAGTTAAAGCGAAGACTCCGAAAAGTCGAAAAAATTCGATTTACATTTTTTCAATCTATTTTAAACGCCACCTCAGTGATTGGTACTAAAAATATTATCAAGATAATATCAAGGGCATAAAATATTCATACGCTATTCAATGGTGCTTAAAAAAATATCCTAACTTTCTTCGTCGCGAAGTTATTGGTCCAATAATTCACCGCCGGTGGAATAAATTCAAGAAACGTTCGGACGCTAATTCGCACGTTCAAATCGTAGATTTGAACAAACTCGAGGTACGTCCGCCCGTTCAACACGTGTGGATCGAAGGCGAAACGACGAAACCAATGACGATAGCCGTGGGTCCGAGTTACGCCGACGATCCGCTTCTGACCGGACCTCGATATCTTTCGAAGGATATAAAATTGTTCATGGCCAATTATTTGTCCGAGGACGCTTCGGGTTTGCTCATCATCGGAATTAACAAAGGCACCAAAACCGCGATGACGATCAAAGAGAACAATCCGACGAAGTTTTACAAAATCAAAGGCGAGCTCGGTCGTGCTACGGAAAATTTTTTTCACACCGGAAAAGTCATGGAGAGAAGCACGTGGAAACACGTGCGAAGAGAACACGTGGACAAAATATGCGCTTCCATGCAATCTTCTTATCAGAAAAAAATGTTTGAGTAAGCAAAATTAGGATGTAAGATGTCGAAACGTTAATTTCCGGAAGCTATGAGATGGCGAAACATTTTTTTAAATCAAGAATTAAATGTGAACATGTTCGAATTGTGGCAAAATGGCCAGGGAACGAGTTTGAAGGAAATGTGTGGATGTTTACAATGTTTTTTCTACAATTTGAACGTTCACAGGCGGGGAAGAGTCTGAGCTGCGGCGTTTAAGGCCTTACATACAGTTAGAAGGCTTTAAAAAGACGGATTTTCAAGAATTTTTTTCGCGCAGACTATTCAATTTATTAATTTGAAAATTGGTGTACATATTATAATAAACTTATAATATATTTGAATATTTTTTATTTGTAAAAATAATCATCGCGAATGTTGCTATCGCCGATCTCCTAGAGCTCCGCAAAAAAAACCAATTTTGCGGTGATCACGATATCTCTGGACCGGATTATCTGAAATGAGAAAACCAAATAAATTTCGTTAATATAATACATTATCTAGTATTTAATCGAAGGAATTAGCGAAAAAATAATTTTTGACAAAATGGCGACTTCTCAAAATAAAAGATTCGATTTTGAACGAAAATTTAAGCCTTAAATTGTTTATAGAATGGAAAATATTTATCGGAGAAAAAAAATCTTCGATTAATTACTAAAAAATCTAGTTAAAAAGGTTGTGTTAAAATTTGAGACTGATCGGTTCAGCCGTTTTCGAGAAATCTTGATCACCGATTTTGAAAACATAGCTTTGAGAAAAACGCGTTTAAAGTTTCAAAAGCGTTTTACATGTGGTAAATTTCGTTTTTTTTCAACTTACATGGAGTCATCGATTCCAGGGCCATATAATAATCCGTTCGCATCGTTGGCAGCTTCTAATAATTCGATTTGATGCTGTTCGATTTTTTGAAAATTACAAGTGTATGTAACCCCTTAAGGGGTAACATTCGAGTAGACGGCGGGAAGAATGGGAGAATTTAAGGAATTATTTTCTCAAAAATCGTGTGTTCGAATTTATCCTGGTTCGTTCGAAAATTGTTAATGACAAATGAATCGTGCAATATAAAAAATCCTACGTACTTTCATAGACAATGTATTTGCGAAGATGTATTCAAAATTTCAAGTGAATCGGTTGAAAATTGTTTGAGTTATGTTTCCGGCCAATTGGAAAAATGCATTTTTGAGATAAACGCGTTTGAAGCTTTGAGTAGAAACTGTCCTACATTTTCCTACAATACTGTTGAATTAACTTTTTTTTATCATGCATGATTTTGAAGTAATAACGAATTTCCCCAACAAAATTAGAAATGCATGCATATTTCAATATAAAAATTCAATTGCTCGGCGGGGTGGTTTAGACTTTTTCGACAAACTACCGATTTGCCACCAATTTCTTTTCTATTTATGTTGATTACTTTTAAAGAACAATACCAAAGAAATTCCGACATCGCCAAATTAAGAACCACCCTACGAAGCCCTTAAGGGGTTATACGCAGCTGCAAGGCCAAAAAAAGTATTTTTTTACGAATTTTTTCTGAAACGGGTTTTTACTTGATAAACACCCGATAAGAAATATTAATAAATATAGTGGTAGCTTTTCAATTTATATCAGCATTCGTCATTGGCAAAAATATTGACTTATTCTGCTCCTGTAGACGATCTCCTGGAGGTCCTACAAAAAAAGGTGTCTGGCGGTGAGCACGATATCTCCGGTTTGGATTATCTAAAATAAAAAAACTCCAAAAGATTCTATTAGTGAATAGATACATCTAGGTATCGATCGAAGGAATAGTCGAAATTTTGATTTTTGACAGAATGGCGGCTCCAAAAAAAAAAAAAATTTCAATTTTCGACCGAAATTTTTTCGTTAAACTGTTTACAAAAAAATAGAAGTAATTATCGGAAATCTTATTCCTTCGATCAATACCTGGAGAATATATCTGAGAAGGTTGTGTTAAAATTGCAGACCGATCGGTTGCGCCGTTTTTGAGAAATCGTGCTCACCGACTTTGAAAACACCGTTTTGGGGAAAACGCGATCAAAGTTACAAAAGTCATTTACACGTCGTTAAAATGTTTTTTTTTTTTTTTTTTTCAACTTACATGGTTTTAACTTACAGTCATCTATGCCAGGGCCATAAAATGAACCCTCTGCATCATAAGCAGCTTCTAATATTCCAAATTGTCGTATAAACAAAAATCTTTTTTTTTTATATTTCCAACTGCGTATAACCCCTTAAGACGATGGAATTCATACACTATCTCGTTCTCTCTCGCCCTGCAGCAGGCGCCGATAGCGCTGTTTCTCTCGCACTCGAAGATGTATTCCTTCACCTTAAGGGCGGGGTAAGGTTAATTCGGCGAAAAAATCGCATGTTTTTAAGATTTATTTCCGGCGATACAAATAGTATAAATTTATTCAATCAATTTCCACATAATAATACAACATTTAAACAATATTTTCCTAAATTTTCATTCAAAAATATTGAAAATTAAGCGGGTGACAGTGAATCTCCGGAGGCGCCACGAAAAAAAGTTTGCTTTGCGGTGTTCATCATAACTCGCAAAAGAATCATCCAATACAAAAAAATCAAAATGCCTTCGTTAAAAGAGATGTTTCTCGAGGTAATCACGAGGCGATTTTTTTTTATTTTTTATTTTTTATTTTTTCGTATCACTTGGAAGCAAAAAAACCGATTTTCGCTGTAAAAATCAGCTAATTTCTTGCTGTAAAATTAATAATTATCAAAAAAAAAAAAAAAGCTCTCGACAATACCTGGTGAATTATGTGAAGAAGTAGTGTGCAAAATTTCAAAACGATTGGTCCAGTAGATTTAGCGTTATCGTGAACACGGACTTTTTTTCGTCGCCTCCGGAGATTCACTGTCACCCCCTTAATTTTCAATATTTTGGAATAAAAATTTAGGAAAACATTGTTCAAATGTTGTATTATTGTATAAAAATTGATCGAATAAATTCACACTATTTGTATCGCCAGAAAAAAATCTTGAAAACATGCTTCTTTTTCGCCGAATTAATCTTACCCCCGTTCGCATCCTCGTTTGAGCGATACAATAATTTATTTTTTTTCAGCGTATGCGGCGTGCCGATTCAGAGCCAAGCTGCTTACGAGTTGGCTGTGCAAGGTCCCATCAGACCAACCAACAACAAAATTCCAATGGTTTATTCGATAAAATGCGTTGATTTTAAACCACCCGAATTCACCCTAGAAATCGTTTGTCTAAACGACAACGATTTGTTTCTCAAATCGATCATTCACGAGATGGGAATGCAACTGCGAAGCGTCGCTTCGTGTTCGCAACTACAATGTTTTCGTTACGGAATATTCACCGTCGAACAAGCGTTGTTGAAGAAACATTGGACCCTCGAGCATATCGCGCGCAACATGCAAGAATGTCGACGAATTCTCGCGAACAATAAATTCATGAAGAAACAGATGGATCCCATTTTGAAGGAATATACGAGCGTGAGGCAGATAGAATCGGAGAAACAGAGGATAGAAGCAGAGGAAAGAATTATGGTAACGGCTTGATTGGTGTAAAATAATTGTAAGTATTTGTAATTGTAAAATAAAAAGGTTGATCAACGGATTTGCGAGAGAAATGTGTTTTATTATAAGCAATAATACATGATTTTGACGGAAATGGGAAACAATTTTTTTAAGGATTGGCGAAGATCACAGCCAGCGTTAGACCATTTTTTTTTAAATATATACATCGTGTGTTAGGGTGTGCGACGATTTTTTTCGAACTCATTCAACTGCGGCGGGATGTCGAGGGCTCATATTTTAGTAAATTTGAGTAAATTTGACAGAGAAATAACCTAAATTGTTGTTTCACATTTTTATTAATTTTTCTGCTGTAGCAAAAATTAATTTTTATTTCGTACTAACATTATTTTTTTTTGAAACCATGTTTTTAGACAGTCAGCGAGATAAGTTAGTCAATTTTTTATATTTTTAAACTCTTTTTTTTTAATCTTGATTTTCTCTATAGTCTGACCGGAGATTTTTTAAATTTTTTGCTCGGACAATTTTTTTGTAAATTATTAAGTACTAATTTTTTTTTAATTAGCATACTAAAGTTTAAAATACTGTAATTTCTTTATTTTAAAAAAAAAATCCCTCCGTCGAACAATAACTACGACAATTATTTCATCAGATTCTTTTTAATTTTCGCAGATTGGATAATTTTTGGTCAAGTTATGACGTCGACCGTATTTTCTATCAGTAATCCATTTAAACCCACAAAAAATAATGTTACATCAAAAAGAAAAATGTTTGTTATAGTTGAAAAGTTGATAAAAAATGTGAAATCAACAATTTAAAGATTTTTTTTTTCACCATACAACCTCCTAATAATTATCCGAAGAAAGGAATTAAAATTACAGGGGTTTGAATTTGTTTTTCTTGAATGAAAATAAGTTAAATTTGACATGTTGGGGCCGAATTTTTTTCATTGTATTTTAATACAATATTTAATACAATTATCAAAAACGTGAGCCCTCAACGTTTTTCCTTCTATCGTCCTTTTTTTCCTCAGTAATCAAAGGAAAAACAAGAAGAAAAAAAAATCGAATTCCCGACTAAAAACCCGAAATTTCTAAACAAAACATCCGCGATCACGACGAATCAGTCAAAAATTCTCTAAAATCCTCGCACTCGATTTCGTTGTACCTAGCAAAAAAAAAAAAAAAAAAAATAATTATAAAACATTTCATCATCATATCCGTCCCCTCCTCGATAATCCACAATTCACGACGCAGACGTTTTCTCCGATCCGCTGCTCAACTTCCGTATCCTGTATTGTTTCGGCGTGTTATCGTCATCGCTGCTGCATTCAATTTTCTTTCCCGAACAAACGCGTTTCCTCTTCCGTTTAATTCGCCACGATTTCGAACGATTCTCATCGGAATCTTCATCAAAATTTTCGTCGCACCGTTTCGTATCCAAAATTTTCTTCGTTACCAAACAAATTTTCCCATCGTCGTTCGTTCGTTCGAAAAAATTCTCACGTCTAAATTCGCGATCCCTCGAATCGATATCATCAATTTTTTCCGGACTAATCGACGTTCCATCAATTTTATTTCTCTCGTTATTTCCTCTTTCCAAATCTTTTTCCTCGTGTTTCCGTCGATCCGAACTGTCGTAACGATCCCTCGATCGTCGATCGACGTTGTCACGATCGCGACTACGACTTCTCCTATTTCTCTGTTGTTGCTTCGTTGTTTCAATCTTCAAAATTTTCTCGTCCTTCGACGTTCTTCCGCGTATCTTCGATCTGCAACCCGGCCATTGTTGCATCTTCATGCTCTTCGCTATTACGCGTTTCTGATGATCCAATTGCGGAAAAAGATCTTGAGATTTTTCGAGAGCTTCTTTGGCCGAATTCATTTCGGCTTCTTGAATACTGTGACCCGAAGCTTTTGCCAAACGTTTGCCTTGAAAATAAACGGCAACGGTGTAAACACGCGTGTTCGTCGGACCTTTGCACTCGATTACTTTGTAAACCGGTATATCCGGTTCACCGCCGTCCATCGTGCGCAAAGTCAAACAACATTGTTGCAATTTGCTCTTGGGATCGTTCCAATCTTGATTCATGATGAAATCTTGAAGACGAGGGAAAAAACAAACGTCACAAAACACGTGACAATAATTCAAACCTTTGTCAACGTAAAGTGCACCTAAAAAAGCTTCCAACAAATCCGCGCGATCTTTGGTTTTTAATTCAGCTTTTGGATTACCGTACAAAGCGTATCTAGTCATTCCCAAATCGTCGCAAACAACGGCTTGTGTTTTATTATTGACCAATGAACTTCGCAAAAGTGACAAATGTCCTTCGTGATGTTCGGGAAAAAATTTGTAAAGATATTCCGAAACGATTAATTGTAAAACCGTGTCACCCAAAAATTCGAGTCTTTGATTAGATCCAAGAGTCAAATTTGTGTAACCTATGGAACGATCGGTAAAAGCACGTGCCAAAAGTCTTATGTGATTGAATTCAATGCCAACGGATTCTTCGAATTTCGTTAATTTTTGTAACAATTCGAAACTCGGAATCCATTGACGATCACCGATCGGTTCTTGTTCCTGCAACGGATGTTTCTGATAATTGACCCATACTTTTGACAAATCTTTCTCGTCTTTGAAGAGAGTTTCGCCGAAAACCCGATCGGCCACGTCAATTCCACCGTCGAGAAACAACGAACCCATAAGAGCTTCGAAACAATTCGCCATTGCGTGTCGCAATTCGAGATCGTGACACAAATCGCTTCCGTGAGCGTACAGCATGTATTGTTCGAGGTTCAATTTACGCGCGAGAACGGCGAGATGTTGATTCTGCACGATTGCGGCGCGATACGTGGCCAATCCGCCTTCTTCGAGATCGGGAAACATGTGAAAAAGATGTATCGAAGTTAAAAATTCGACAACAGCATCACCGAGAAATTCCAATCTTTCGTTGTGAGCTATCGAAGATTCGGTTTCGCGTCTAGCACCGAAACGCGACATTATGTTTATCAACGTGTTTATACCGCGTTTGCGCGTGTTCATGTAATGTATTCGACGATCGCCGTATTCGGGTTGACGAATTCCACAATTCGTCAATGAATTGCGCGCGTGATCGGGATTTGTACCGAAATTTTCGCGATAACTCGGATGTGTCAGTGCCAATTGTAGAAGATAACGATTTTTAAATTTGTAATTTAACGTTTTTTCGAGATTATCGAGAGATTTGTGAAATCTGAGGTGACAAACGAGCACGGGTATGAGCATGGCGTGTTGAACGACGTCGCACATTATTCCGGTTCTGTAGAAACCTTCGGACGTTACGTCGACGGTTACGTCGCGTTTCATTTTGCTTTGGGTTCGTAATTCTTGAAGTTTGTTCTCTTTTGATTCGAGTTTGCGTTTGTCCTCGAAACTTGGTTTTGGCATGTTTGCCAGTAGATGACGAAATTTAACGTAATCTCTCCATGCTTTTTGATAGCTGCGAACATTGTTGAAACGTTAGTTAGGGATTTTGTGGGTGGGGGGGGGGGGGGGGGGGGGATTTGTTGAGTTGAGGTTTTGGAACAGAACTACCGAGGGAGTGAAAAATTACGGGGTTTGAATTTTTTTTTTCTTGAATGAAAATTAGTCAAATTTGACACGTTGAGGCCGAATTTTTTTTTCATTGTATTTTATTACAATATTTTGAAGGATGAAGTTAATTAATTTTTTGTTCCATATTTATGCCCTCTTGGCGACAACGAATCAAGGATGACTGTTTGGATGGTAAACTGTCGGTAGTTCTAGGGTTAAGGGGTTATATCCAATTGTTTGCCGGAAAATTAAAAGATTTTCATGACTTTTTTTTTAGCCATGTTAACATAATTTCATTGGAATACACTGTGGAGTATTAATTACAATATATATTGAGGTACTTGTATGCATTTTCTTGTGAAAAAAAACTTCGATTTTGGGGAAATTATTACCGTTGTTACAAAATACTTTTTTTTTTTACGATCACTTGCGGTGAGCATAACTTTATAACAGCTCATTTCAAATTTGAAAGAAAAACCAATAAGATTTCATTGGTATAATATTAAACACAATTCGTGTACGAAGGGATTGCTGAAATTTTGATTTTTGAAATAATTTCATCGATTAGAGAAATCAAAATTTCGCCATAAAATGCAGGAAATTTTTTTTCATGAGAAAATGCATATAAGTACCTCAATAAACGTTGTAATTTATACTGAATAGTGGATTATAGTGAAATTATGCTTGCTATTGCTATTTTACTTGCAAAAAATTCGATATAACGATTTAAGGTGACATGCTACTCCCCCGATGGCGAGATTTACTTATTACAGCAATATCGTTATCGAAAACGACTAAGCGGAATTCGATAAAACCTAGGCAATCGATGCAAAACGAATCAACGACCATATCCCTTCTCGGTTTTGTCCGAAAGCGCGAAAAAAATCGAATTTGTTCTCGATTTTCAAAAATTCGGGGAAAAAACGAGAAGGAATCTGGTCTTTTTGATCCGGTTCGTATAAGAGGCATTCCATGCGGTTTCCAACGGTCAAAAAGTTGTCACATTATTTCATTATATGAAAGAGAGTAGTGTACATTTTTTTCAAAATTTTTGGATCGCATTTTTTTGAGATTTTCAAAATTTCGAAATTTTCTAAGTACCGTTATATCTTGAAAGTATACGATTGAGCAGAAAAATGTTTCAGACAAAAAAGTTCCATTTTTACATAAGCTTTATGAAAAAAAAATTTTCTGAATTTTTCGTGCCTAAAAAATGACCATTTTCATAAAAATTATACGAAAATAATTTTTTTCGGTCGGTATGTCACTTTCGATTGATCTCCAAAACTTCCAGAAAATACTCTGAAGTGTGCACAATAGACACGTATTTTTTTTAAGATGGCTCGATTAGTTGTTCCAAAGCTATGCTTTATTATATTAATAAATTTTTTTTTGTTTTTTCTAGAAAAATTAATTATTATCGAAAATCATACTCTCCCAAATAGTTTCTCTCAAATTTGTAGATAAGAGAACATCGCCAATAATAATATTAATGTTTTGGCGCTTGTTGGTGACATAATTCATCGGTAACGTAGATGGAACTTTATTGATCTCGTTCGAAAGCTACGCTCTATAATCACTCGTTCAAAAAATGCAATGATTGAATTAATAATTTTCTGTGATAACATAATATTTTTCCCTTATTGTTGTAAACATTAATCCAAATGTCAGAACTGGGAAAAAGTGAAGCATCTATGCTTTTTTCCCTAGTTCTTACATTGTGATAAATGTGAAGCATCTATGCTTCACTTCTTCCCAGTTCTGACATTGGGATTCAAAAATTTTGAAAAAATGTACACTACTCTCTTTCATATAATTGAATAATTCAACAAAATTTCAATTTTTTTGAGAGTGGACAACTTTTTGACCGTTCGAAACCGCATGGAATGCCTCATATATTGTCCGAGTTTCCGTATTATCGTATTCCGTTCTAGCATTTCCGAGATGAATACTATAAATATAAATCTACGTATCAAGAGAGTAAGCACATAAACTTAAGATAATGTGCCGGAACTCACTCGGTAACAAAGAAAAAAGAAAAAATTGTAAACCATTTTTTTCGGCCGCGATTGATCTCACGTGTAAAAAACGAGAACGGTTGACTGCGTCTAAAAATTCTCCAGTCATCTCTTCTCGTTTCACGTCCCAAAGATCGATCAGGACCGAGAAAAATACTTTACAGTTTTTGTTACCGACCGAGCACCGACAAACCATTTTTAAGATGAATTATAAAATACTATTTAAACAAAACGTACTCCGCATTTCCGGCGTAACTGAGCTGAGGCGGGCGTATGCCGAAATGAACGATTTCGGGATAAGCCAGTACACCCGGAGGCTGATCAGCCTGATCACGATCCAACTGATCGACCCGCACGCTGCAAGGTTTTTTTCCGGGATAAGTGACGACCATGCCTTTGACCTCGTCGGCAAAATTTTGCCACTTGTACTGCGGCATTTCCACCAATTTCGGCAATTTATCGGATTCGATGAGTAGATTGCTGCTCTTTATCAAATAATTCAACACTTCGTTCATCGACAAAATCTCTTGGCCCATATCAGGCAGATCTCGAACGAATCTCGGCATAAAGTGGAATTGTCCGCATCCCGATTTATCCTGCGCTGCTTGCAGATCGAAATCCACCAATTCAAGAATTTCTTTGAAGAGATAATCCTCTGAAAAAAAAATATATGTTTATGTATTTTTATACTTTTTAGGGTTTCGTACTGTGAAACGGAACGAATTGATCAGAAACCGATTTGGTCAGAAATAATGCGACGGAGGAACTTAAAATTTGGTATAGTAATATATTTATTGGTGTTTCAAAAAAAAAAAAATTTTTGATTTTCCAACGGGCCACACCGGAAATAGTCAGCTTAGATAGAAAAAAAAATTCTGGCAAAAGATAAGCATTCTCGGTTGAGTGGTAGATCCCCCTCAATTGACTGTTGATATTTTTTTTTCTTTTTTTTTTTAATTAAAGACAGATTAGTGTTGTGAAATTTTTTTTTGTGCCTACACCTGCCAGGGGATCAGCTTAGTCTCAAATAAAACGTTCTTAGACTTTTAACTCTTTAATTGAATTTAATAGGGGAGATATATAAAAATAACAAAACACTCAGATTTCAATATTCATTATCAAATGGAAACTGATGATTTTGTGAAGTACAGGAATTGCTCCAATTTCAAAATCATCAGTTTCCATTTGATAATGAATGATGAAATCTGAGTTTTTTTCGTTATTTTTATATATCTCCCGTATTAAATTTAATTAAAGAGTTAAAATTCTAAGAACATTTTATTTGAGACTAAGCTGATCCCTTGGCAGGTGTAGGCACAAAAAAAAATTTTTGCTAACAATAATCTGTCTTTAATTCAAAAAAAGGAAAAAAAAATATTAAAAGTCAATTGAGGGGGATCTACCACTCAACCTAGAATGCTCATCTTTTGCCAGAATTTTTTTTTCTATCTAAGCTGACTATTTCCGGTGTGGCCCGTTGGAAAATCAAAAAAAATTTTTTTTTGAAACACTAATATTTATATGCACTCGAGTGGTTCTTAATTTGGTGATGTAGGAATTTTTTGGTATTCTTCAAAATTGATCAACGTAAATAGAAAAAAGAATTTGTCGCAATCGGGAATTTGTCCAATCAGTATAACCCACCCCACCGAGCAATCGAATTTTCATATGGAAATATGCATGCATTTAGAATTTTGTTGGGGAAATTTTTTATTACTTCAAAACTATACGTGATTAAAAAATTTCTTATGATAGTTTTATAGGAAATTTGATGCTCTACAAAAAAGGTTTCCTGTAAAATTTTCGTGAATCTAATATTTATTACGTAATTATAAAAAAACTGGCTTTTCGGGTTAGACTTATTCGACAAATTCGTGATTGCAACCAATTTTTTTTCTATTTATGTTAATTACTTTTAAAGAACAATACCAAAGAAATTCCGAAATCACCAAATTGAGAACCACCCTAATATGCGCCCACATATATCGCACTAGTAAACACTTTCAAATATTCTTAATATTTCAAATAATTAGTGTTGGGCACGCACATGATAGGATTCCATAGCCATCGTCACTCATTTAAAAAAACGTTATTTTAACATTTTTCACAAACCATTTTCGCTACAGTGTTCGTTATAATTTTGATTGAATGCACTAATTTAAAGCTACATTTTGGAATTTTTTAAAATTATTTCCATTGATAGTTTGGAAATTAAAGAGGTCGGGAGAGATTCTGATGACAACTTTGAGAGCGAATATCTAGTGACTGAAGGCGTGAAATGAAAAGGTTTTACAGCCTTTCAAATTGCATTTGAGGAGACCTATTAAAAAACACCTAACTTGATGGGGTGAGCCAAAAAAAAACACGTTGAGTTTACTTTTTAGTTTGCGGAGGGGTCAACAAATTAAAAAAAATATATTTCTTGTACATTTCCATTTTCGGGTTATCGATCTACGTCTATATACCAAATTTTATCTTAATCGGTTAATGAATGAAATAATAAGAGGACTATGGGTTTCCAGATTTCTACTGAACCCTAAAAAGGGGCTAAATCATGTACTCGACGCATTTAAAAAAAAGTTATGCTTTATGTGTGGTATCATTCAAAAGTGTTTGTTACGTGGAACGAAGAAATATTCTTTTCGTAATTTTCCAATAGCATATTTAAAAGAATATTTCAAAAAATTGCCAAAAAGAGCCTTTCCCCTTTTTTTCCAAAACTAGTGGACCTTCTTCTTTAAAAACGAATCAAATAATATAACACCTTACACGAAGTTCACAGGAAAATTATGTCAAACGTTCTAGATCTTATAGCTTTCTCGAAATTAATTAATTAAATTTGCACTCTACCGGGTTTTTAAATCATTTTTTTTTTTTTCATATACTCACGGAAATAATCGAGTTCCTGGATGGTAAAGTTTTCCGGCAATTTCTCGTCTATGTACAGAATCGTGTATTCGATGTTGAATCTTATAACTTTGCACGTCGGCAATTTTACGAGAGGAAAATGCGACAGCATGGAAAAACCTTCAAAAATAAATTCGTGCTCGTCGTGTTTGATAATCGTCGGTGTTTTGGTGAGAAAATTCGTCGGCGGGCTTATCGTTATTCTGTAGTGATACAATTTGTCGGAATTGTTGGAATTCAATTCGCAACGATTTATCGCACCCTCGCCGGCGTAAATTCCGTGTCTTATTCCGGATCTTCGTGATTTTACGCTGCATCTGCACAACGGACCGTCGTTCATTTCGCCAGGATCGTTGAACCACATTTCCGGATGTAATCTTTGGGGATGTTGCTTCTTCGCCATCAATTCTTCCATCGTACGGTCGTCCTCGTCGAGCGAGCTTTCGCTGTCCGACGACGAACTGCTGCATGCTTCCGATTTGTGCCTGCACAAACGTGCCCGATGCTTTCTCGGCGGTGGCTCGTACGGAGGCTGCGAAGTAATAACAGTCAGATTATTGAAATATATTATAAATAAAAATCATAACATGAAATATTATTAGTTTTTGATATTGATTATCAATAATACAATACAATAAAGATTTTTTTAAATTTTAGGCGTCGGTCCGGGTCATCCCCCCCTCAGAATCTTTTTTAATTTTTTTTAGGATGTAGTCCTTGATGACCTATATGTACCTGAATTTTTTCAGATTTTTTCCTCTATTATTTCGGCTGTAGTAATTGAGGGCATTTCGTCACATATCCGTTTTTCTTTTTTTTTTTTTTCAATTTAATTTCTTAGTATTTTATCGCGAAATAAAAATTACACTAAGGGTGCATTTCTATGTGAAATTGTCTCAACTTTCCGAAAAAAAATATTGATTTTCAGTTTGGGCTAACACGAAGCTCTTAAAATCGAGCCTTAATCATAGAAAGCTATTTTTCAGGCTTTGCGCATGTATGAAATCTTTTTTCAATATTTTTTTCAAAAAGCTGAGATGATTTCACGTAAGATATGTCAAATTCACGTTGGGATCTCTGTAAAAACTGCTAGAATCGATAAAAATTCAAAAATTCAATGACAAACCAAATTTTGTTTTCTTCATTTAAAATGTATAAATTTTTCTTCAATCCTCATGAGCCATCGATCATTTGAGATTTTTGTATTTTGTAATGCTCTTTATTACTACAGCCGAAACAATGGAGGAAAAAATATGAAAAAATGTAAGTACATATAGGTCATCAAGGACTACATCCTAAAAAAATTTGAAAAGATTCTGAGAGGTGGGTGACCCGGACCGATGCCTATAATTTATAGAACTCTTCCGTTGTACATTTGCTTGGCCGTTACGATTCTTCTATTTATTTGTACCATCACTTGTACGTGAAAAAAAATTAGGTTATTAGTTGCCAAAGTTGCGTACAAATAAATAATTAATAAATATCCTAAGCAATGAATCGTCAACTATTTCGTGTCATTATATTTTTTAATAATATTAAATAAATGATAAATATAATAATAAATAAATATTATGAATAATGTATCGTCAATTTTGTCGTGTTATTATATATTTAGTACTGACTTGTCCGGCTCTTGCGATTTCAGCTCGGTCGAGCAGAACGTGTTTGAATATCGAGCACAATTCTTGCAATTTCGGTGTGCCCTTCATTATTCTAGGATTATCATCGTCCCTCGTGTAATAAAGATCAGCAGGTGCGGTTCGGGTCCAGTGTTTGCGTTCGATCTCCATAATACCTTCGGTTCCTATTGCGCTCAATTCGCCCATTTTCCGTTCCATATCCTTGCTCGTGGCGCAATAATTTCGCCGGTATTTCTCCAGAATCAATTCCCTCTCCGTCGGAACCTTAGGCTTGACCACCGGGGCCACGGTTGTCGGCGCAACGGATGACTTTGAAACGTGAGATTCCTGAGATCTGGACCTCTTTCTCGTTCTGCTACTCGCTCTCGATCTGCTGCTACTTTTTGAGCTTCGAGCTGAATTTCTATCATCTCGACGACTCGCGCTACTGCGACAACGAACCTCGCTGTCCCGAGGAGCGGTTCTTGGCCTGGAATGCCTCGTTCCGTATTTATCCCCTCTGTCTCTGTCCGACCGATCTTCGTGCCTCGACGAGTATCGCGGTTTTAGAGATCTGGAATTCGGTTCAGGGCTTCTCGAACGCTTCCTGCCAATCGCATGATTCCGCGGCGATTCGCGCTCGTCAGGTCTCCAATCCGATTTTCTGGCACGAGCGTCGTCTCCGCGACGATCCGCTCTTCTTTCCGAATATTCATAACCGCCGTATTCCTTACGATCGGAACTTCCGGCTTCCTGAGATTTCCAGCTAGAGCGACGCGCTTCGTTCTGCCAGTCGGAATTTACAGCGTTGCGATAATTATCTTGGGCGTTCCAGGAGTAGTCGTCGTTGGCCACCGGCGGTGGCGGATAATTGGTCGGATAAAAGTTGTTTTGATTGTTGATCCCAGTCGGGCCTTGACACGGAATTGGAGGATAACAATTGGGTATCATCGCCGGATAGGGGGGCTGGTGCGATTGGTATTGCGGATAGGGAACCGTATTGACATTGCCTATAACGGGAGGAGGAACGTTGAATATGGGCGGAGGAACGCTGAGATTTGGCAGAGGAACAACGGTCTGCGGAAGGGAATTGTATACCGTGCTCTGCGGCGGAGGCTGACTGGGATTCCAGTAACAACCTTGTCCGGCATTGGGCAATTCGATGCCAGCCATCTTTTTATCCAGATCGTATAACCGAACGATGGAAGATTGCAGCAACGAACGAAAAACTTTATCCGAACGAATGTCGCCCTATGACGATGTTAACAATTTTCAATTGTTGCAATGTCATTTTTAGGTTAAACGTTGGATTGAACATCGAAACTATAAGCTTTTTTTATATCAACGCCGTTTTGAAGCTCATCGACGCGTTATAAACAATTGGGAGTCAACCTCAGCAAATCTGAGCCTACTCGGAGTTTTCTTTTATTTATTTGTTTATTTATTTATTTTGGTTTTTGTGTGTATTTTTTTTTTATTTCGTTGTTAGAGGAATCCTGTAGTCAGCGCAGGGAGAGTCAGCGCTTATTTGCAGCTTTTTTTCAGGGTTGAACACGACAATGCTGAAAATGTTTTACCGACTGAATACGCGATACTTATTGGACACTTGGACCAGAGATGAGTAGTACTATAAACTACAAAAAGAGGACTCTGTACCAATCTCCCTACTCATCTCTGATATTAGGCTTCGGAAGCATGGCAACAGCGTAGCCGGCACAAGCGCTCCCTACTTTAGCGACATATGATAATTATGCATGTTTCCCGGACCGATGTTCATGATTGGGGATGGTGTAAAGTGGCCCTCGGGAAAGTGGCCCCGTGTCAGTTAGCCCCAAGTCTCCTACCCCTTTTCCGAACTCACCCGAAGGCAAATCGAGCAGTGGGTCTCAATGTGCGGTTCGTCATCAAAATTTCAGAGCCCGGAATTGGCGCGAGTTTCAAATTAGCGCAGACGGACATGATGATTAAAATTGTATGTCCATTGAACATTTAACAAAAAAACTATGCGCGACTGTTCATATTCGATTTTTATCCTTCGCTTATATTGAAAATAAATCGATTTCATCCCGTCGCGTGAGCTTTGGCGACAAAAGGCGGTATCTTAATATTTTAATATTTTCTATAAAAATACTGATCGGATAGAATGGGAAGGTGAGTCGAAAAAAAATACATATATTTACTGTAATTTATATTTTAATTCGTTATCCATTAGACATATTTCACATCCATGCTTGTACATCGCTACGATTGGTTTGTTTTTTGTCGAACGATAATTATTACCTCCTAGTCGGTTTTCTCATTCAATCGAAATGCATTACAAAACATGTTTCCCACCGAAATACATAGTTGTGTCCATACCAAAAGTGCAAAGTTTTTGCGGGATCATTTTTGATATAGCTTAAATTTCGATATATTTTAGTACGAAGTGAAGGTCTGATTCGTGATTATCATTGATATTATTATTTTTCCTTTCACTTTGTTTCGAACGATTTAAAATGTACGAATTTAAAAAAAAATCTTAGATTTTTCCCAAATTCTTGTAATTTCGGGAATAATGGGCCGAATGCCGGGTTTATTTTTCTTCATCGTTGGTTATTTCTTCAAATAAATAAAACGCTCGAAAATTGTGAAAACTGTTGTAATAATAATAATAATGATAATCACGAATCAGACCTTCACTTCGTACAAAAATATATCGAAATTTAAGCTATATCAAAAATGATCCCGCAAAAACTTTGCACTTTTGGTATGGACACAACTATGTATTTCGGTGGGAAACATGTTCTGTAATGCATTTCGAATGAATGAGAAAACCGACTAGGAGGTAATAATTATCGTTCGACAAAAAACAAACCAATCGTAGCGATGTACAAGCATGGATGTGAAATATGTCTAATGGATAACGAATTAAAATATAAATTACAGTAAATATATGTATTTTTTTTCGACTCACCTTCCCATTCTATCCAATCAGTATTTTTATAGAAAATATTAAAATATTAAGATACCGCCTTTTGTCGCCAAAGCTCACGCGACGGGATGAAATCGATTTATTTTCAATATAAGCGAAGGATAAAAATCGAATATGAACAGTCGCGCATAGTTTTTTTGTTAAATGTTCAATGGACATACAATTTTAATCATCATGTCCGTCTGCGCTAATTTGAAACTCGCGCCAATTCCGGGCTCTGAAATTTTGATGACGAACCGCACATTGAGACCCACTGCTCGATTTGCCTTCGGGTGAGTTCGGAAAAGGGGTAGGAGACTTGGGGCTAACTGACACGGGGCCACTTTCCCGAGGGCCACTTTCCCGAGGGCCACTTTACACCATCCCGAAACGGACTAATGCTGAAGAGCCCACCGCCCAAGATGAATAATCCCCACTGCCGAACTTATTTTTCCTTCCCTTTATTTTCCAGTTTTGCTCCCGTCGATTTCCCGAATGAGATGCGTTCCGTTGCGTGAGCCACCTTGCTCTGATTTAATTCGAACTCAATGTTGATCGACTAACTCGTTTTTCATCAGTATACCAGAACCGTTCCTGCCTTTCTCATCATCTTTCCCCCGCCCCTCGGGCGACCAATCACGAATTCTGATGAACGACTTTGGACCATTTGGGATTGCCTCTCTAAAATTTAAAGAACGTAAAACGAAATTTGATCCTTCGGCTATTGATTTGAAATTCTTCGAATCTGTGCATTGATCTGGCTTGTATCATTTATCGATGGCAAATAATATTCGTGGATACGAGTATTACTTATTTATTTATTTATTCATTCATTCATTCATTCATTCATTCATTCATTCATTCATTCATTCATTCATTCATTCATTCATTCATTCATTCATTCATTCATTCATTCATTCATTCATTCATTCATTCATTCATTCATTCATTCATTCATTCATTCATTCATTCATTCATTCATTCATTCATTCATTCATTCATTCATTCATTCATTCATTCATTCATTCATTCATTCATTCATTCATTCATTCATTCATTCATTCATTCATTCATTCATTCATTCATTCATTCATTCATTCATTCATTCATTCATTCATTCATTCATTCATTCATTCATTCATTCATTCATTCATTCATTCATTCATTCATTCATTCATTCATTCATTCATTCATTCATTCATTCATTCATTCATTCATTCATTCATTCATTCATTCATTCATTCATTCATTCATTCATTCATTCATTCATTCATTCATTCATTCATTCATTCATTCATTCATTCATTCATTCATTCATTCATTCATTCATTCATTCATTCATTCATTCATTCATTCATTCATTCATTCATTCATTCATTCATTCATTCATTCATTCATTCATTCATTCATTCATTCATTCATTCATTCATTCATTCATTCATTCATTCATTCATTCATTCATTCATTCATTCATTCATTCATTCATTCATTCATTCATTCATTCATTCATTCATTCATTTATTTATTTATTTATTTATTTATTTATTTATTTATTTATTTATTTATTTATTTATTTATTTATTTATTCATTTATTTATTTATTTATTCATCTATTTACTTATCTATTTATTTATTTATTCATCTATTTACTTATCTATTTATTTATTTATTTATTGTGAAATATTTGTTGCAGCGAATATAGTGAAATTGTTGACTCGAAGGGCGAAGAGCTCATCAACGTTTGGACGTTTAGAAATTTGACATTGCCGAGCGTGGATAAGTGCGAAAAGCCGTTTGAAGAATGAATTATGGCCTTGGCGAATTTATGCGATGGATATACGCAAGCGAGAAATAAAACCGGATGGGACGCTTATGAACGAACGAGACGAGAATGAAGATGAAAATAATATAAAATGAAATAAGATACAAAGATCGAATGTCATTATATACTCTCCTTGCGAGATCATTCGTAGGCAAACGTGCATGTCGTACCTTTTTTGAGAAAACTTTTTTTAATTGTTTTATTTCTTTAACCTTTTGACTCGTTGAGTAAAAAAGATCGCGGAGGACGGTTCGACGCGTTTGAATTTTTTCGATGCATTTTGAGGTCTTATTATCGGACTGTCGTAGCCGTATCGGGAGATAATCAAACTTACGATAATGATGTGACGAACGACGAGAGATTAACGGTTCGATGGTTGGGAAAATGTTATAGAAAAAATTCGGGACACGATAATTGCCATAACAATAATGACATCTCACTTTGGATCGCATTAACGTCGGTGTTGAAATAACCTCTCGGATTAAATATGACGACCGAACGCTGCCAACATTTCTCATAAATCCATAAATAATCGAACAAAAAAAATGTAATTAAGGTAAACGGCCCAGTTTCTGACCCTGTCCTAGATTGTGACCCCGCCGGCAAAGTTTTAACTGCCATAAATACAGTTTTTGTCGAATAATAATTAAATTATCGGCTAACTAAAGAGCGTTTTTCACTTTTAATTATTGGACAAACACACTTTCTTTATGAAATATTTTATAATAGTAATTGACCAGTGAACAGTGTAACACGCGTCTCAGTGGCTCTGCAGCGGCCGTGCTAGACGCTGATACCAAGTGCGACGACCTACGAAAAACGAAAAATTTGTTCGTACTGTAAGTATAAAACGACATAAAAATGGTATCGACATATTCAGCATGAACCACACTGTATATGAGATAAAAAATAATTTAACTTTTGGTTATATATTTGGTCAAATCCGTAGTGTCAATAACTACGTCACATAATTTAGGTTACGTTGCAGTTGTTGACCCGTGACTTGTCACCTGCGAATAGCTTTTTCAATAAGAAAGTGAAATATGTATTATTGTGTCCTTTATTTTACATATTTTGGGTGTAAAGGAGAAACAGTTTCAAAAGTAATTTTTATAACCATTTTTTGCTTTTAATTAAAATTTTTTTACATATGTACAGAAAATAAAATAGTTGTGCACTAATTAAATGT
Organism: Sussaba pulchella; assembly: GCA_963971145.1. NCBI lineage: Eukaryota > Metazoa > Arthropoda > Insecta > Hymenoptera > Ichneumonidae > Sussaba > Sussaba pulchella. The sequence goes on along the minus strand of OZ020165.1, from coordinate 5,193,265 downwards.
TTTTTGCTGTTTATACTCGTTTATATATATGTGTGTCCGTGAAATGACGTATATTTCAATTTAACGTTTTCATGGGGATATTCGGGAGGGTCAGAAAGTGAGTACGCATAGGTGTCATGAATTGCGCCAAGGGGTAGGTCTCGAAATCCCGAATCTCATTCCGCCGAAAACCATCTTCACGCGGTACAGGAGCTACGCCACTATATCTATATATACGTTTTCGGCTGAATGAGATTCGGGATTTCGAGACCTACCCCCCGGCAGCAGAGAAGCGATATTAAAACAACTATTATATTAATGAATATTAATTATTTCACTTGTTTAATAGGTAAATCTCATTCAAGGGGCCTTAAGGGGTTACATACAGTTAGAAGGCTTTAAAAAGACGGATTTTCAAGAATTTTTTTCGCGCAGACTATTCAATTTATTAATTTGAAAATTGGTGTACATATTATAATAACCTTATAATATATTTACATATTTTTTATTTGTAAAAATAATCATCGCGAATGTTGCTATCGCCGATCTCCTAGAGCTCCGCAAAAAAAACCAATTTTGCGGTGATCACGATATCTCTGGACCGGATTATCTGAAATGAAAAAACCAAATAAATTTCGTTAATATAATACATTATCTAGTATTTAATCGAAGGAATTAGCGAAAAAATAATTTTTGACAAAATGGCGACTTCTCAAAATAAAAGACTCGATTTTGAACGAAAATTTAAGCCTTAAATTGTTTATAAAATGGAAAATATTTATCGGAGAAAAAAAATCTTCGATTAATTACTAAAAAATCTAGTTAAAAAGGTTGTGTTAAAATTTGAGACTGATCGGTTCAGCCGTTTTCGAGAAATCTTGATCACCGATTTTGAAAACATAGTTTTGAGAAAAACGCGTTTAAAGTTTCAAGTTTGTCCCACCCGCTGTGCGGGTAGTGCGCTATAAATAGCTATAACTTCGGTTTGAATGCTTCGATCGTTATGAAATTTCGTGAGAGTATTCTCGAAAGTATATACTTAAATAATATGCAATAATTAAAAAATGACTTTTTTCATCCATCGCAACTGTATATAACCCCTTAACGCACGTGTTAAAACCTTTACTTTTCATTTTAGCTATATCACGCGTCAATGAATAGTCAAAATCCGACACCGCTCCTCTTAAAGTGTCAGTAACTGGGCCGTTTACCTTATTCACTTCTAAAAAATAAAAAAACGAAAAAATATATAATCTTGTTATTTTATTATTCCAGATTATAAACATATATGAACAAGATAAGAGTAAACTCATTATTAGGATCAGGAAAGAATATGCCACGTCCAAAAAAATTTATATCGGGCGTAAAAGCCACGTGGCTACAATAAAAAATTGAAAAAATATACAATCTTGTTATTTTATTATTCCAGATTACAATAAAATCAAATTCAAAAATTCAAAAAACTCGAGCGCAAAAAAATGTATGTTATAAAAAGGGTGGAAAAATGTATGTTATAAAAAGGATAAGCAAACTTCATCAATTCGAAAAGGATGAAACAAATCAATGAATTTGAAACAAACAAAAAAAATCTCGGCCGCAAAAAAACTTGTGTCAAAACTAAAACGCAAGAGAACTTGTCTTATAAAAAGAATGAAATTCAAGAAAATTAAGAAATTTGAAAAAACTCCCAGCTGCGAGCGTCGTCTTGCATAATAAATTACCTTATTTGAAAAATCAAAAAGGATGAAATAATTCTCGGTATTATTTTAGCTTATTAATAATTTAAATTATTAAAATAATTTAAATTGATTTAACAGTTCTCGATATTATCTTTGTTTATTAATAATTTGATTTATTGAATAAAAAATTTGAAAAGGATTTAATAATTCTCGATTTCATCTTAGATTAGTAAGAGTTTGAAATATTACCGTTCATGTTTATGAATTCTTCGTGATTGTCATGAAGCCTTCGATTCAGTCGGGAGACGTTCTCTACTATATCGCCAAACATTCATTTTTCATATTATCCCACGGTTAAATTAATGACGTCTCCCAACTGAATCGAAGGCTTCATAACAATCACGAAGAATTCATAAACATGAACGGTCATATTTCAAACTCTTACTATTTTAAGATGAAATCGAGAATTATTTAATCCTTTTTAAATGTTAAATTCAATAAATCAAATTATTAATAAACTAAGATAATATCGAGAGCTGTTAAATCAATTAAAATTATTTAATAATTTAAATTATTAATAAACTACGATGAAATATTTCATCCATTTGATTTTTTGAATAAGGTAATTTATTATGCAAGACGACGCTCACAGTCGGGAGTTTCTTCAAATTTTTTATTTTCAGCAATCCTTTTTTATGGATTCCTTTAACAAAAGCGAACATTTTAAGACCTCACAGAGCTTGGTCCAACGTTTCGTTCAGAAGTTATGGTTTTTTTTTCTTATGAAGAACACGTTTAATGTAAAATAAACACTCTCAAGCTATAATTTACGAACGAAACGTCTGAACAAGCTCTGTAAGGTCTCAATATTTGTGTTATTCCTTAAGGAATCCATAAAGAAAATAATTAAAAGAATAACATGAGCATTTCTCGTTTTTTACTCATTTTAGTTATTTAAATGTTAATAATAATCGTTTACTACTTGCAATATAATTATGTATAACTTTATCATATATAGAGTGCGAAAATGGAAAAAAAAACCAGTAGTTTTTCAATTTATCAATAACCGTTGCTGAGATGAATCCATTTTGTTTCACCGTCGAACCCGTTAAAAGACTGTAACTTCCGAATCAAGCCGATGCCCAATTCCGGTGATGTTTCAAAATGTTGATTTTTGAACAATGAATTTAAGAAAAGTAAATAAAAAAATTGAATTAGCATTTTTTGTTGTATTTAACTTTTAATTTTCGATTGTTAATAAATGATTGTTACTTCGGCGCAACATGATCATAAATATTCTTATCGTATAGAGCGTGCAAAAACGAAAAAAAAACACCTGTCGTTTTTCCTTCATCACTAACCATTGCTGAGATATATCGATTCGAATGACCAAATACGGTCGATGTTTGAAAAACTTCATTTGACTGTATCTCAAAAGTGGAGCGTCAAAATGGAAAACCCCGAAACACGGACATCTTTATTTTCAACATATATTCATTTAAAAAAATTAGGAGGCAAACATTTTGACACAAGGGTGAAAGCTGTCTGAGTTGACATGGGATGCCCCATATAGAGAAAAATTGTTAAAACAAAAATTTGAACATGCTCATGCTTGAAGAAATGTTTTTTTATGATTTTTTATGATAAATGATTAATATTTCTTTCGGAAATTTGAGAATATTTTACATAAATATGCACTTATAAGGTAAACTTTATTTTTCAGTAAGATTCGAAAGAATAAGTTATATAATTATAGCCGAAATAATGAACGAATAAATTCAAAAACAATCAGGTTATGTTATTAAGAACAAAATCCTGAAATTATTCTAAACATTTCCGATAAAAAGCGGTCTCGAACATCGTTTCGATTTGATGGAATGGCTCATATATTTAAAAAAATGGTCTATAAAGTGTTCATGCATTCAATTGCGTTCATGTATCGTCTTTTACACCATAATTATTTTTTATATACTCTGTATATTATTTTCCCGTTGGAGTAAATATCGGTCAACTTTTTTCTCATCTACATCGCGTTTGTTTGCGATGCTTTTGAGCAAGGGTCCTACAGGATCGAGCATCTACTCGGGGGCTGCATCATATCGTTTTCGCGATAATTAATTACCGTTTTGTCTCTTTCCATTTAAAGCGAACAAACGCGATTCCGATGTGGTCACCGCTCTGTAAATCCTTTAAAATGATCAAAAGACGTTTCTTGGATCTTTAGGTGCAGTTTTCCTCGAAAAACAGAGCCAATGTACTATTTTCGAAGCCACATTATTTTTCTACGTGGAAAAATCTGTAAGAATCGGTTTCCACTTTTCTTGATTTCTTAATTCGATGAAATTTTGTTGGCACGTGGAATCCGGTGGATAGGCGGGCGTGTGATATCACAAGTGACCCTATTGGCTGCGCAGAGCCAGTGTGAGATTTGATAAACACTTGGAATTATTTCAAAGGCGCTGCGATCAGCATTGAAAATGTTCAAAAGTAGGGTTTACACTTAGGAAAAAGGTGGGGCATGTGTCCTTGATCGGTAGGTCTTCGTCATATAAATACAGTGCTTTTGGTTGGGATCAGTCATTCGGTTGAGAACGTCGAAACGAGTCTCCTTGTGAGAGTTAAAAAAATCCGCTGAAGGAACTGCTAATAATTGAGGTGGGCATCAGCATTGTGGCCGGCACAGAAAAAAAGGTAATGTAAAAATCAATTATAATACATAAAACTAACACAATTCAATGAACGACTTTGAAATTTGTGGTATTGAAGTGGATAAAAAATTATTGAGGCAATAAAAGTTGTGAGATCTTGATGCAATCCCGCTTCAAATACGCGGTCTAGTGCCGAACACAGCAAAATAGATACCTCAAAGGAGCTGAAATCACTGGAATTATAGACATTACTTCTTCTGCACAAATAATTCACAGATATGTCTCTACGATAAATAGTTGAATTTACCTTACTTTCTTGGTTTTCATCATCTTCTCCCGTTTTGTGCCAATGGTTCAAAGAGTTTGAAGGATTCACCGTTAATTTTTTTTACACTTTAAAAGCGTATATGAAAGGCAAACTATTTTTACGTAGAAATCAATTGAGATACCGTTCGAAAGCTTGTTCATTTGGCCTTGAAAATTCCATTTCATCCATGTACAGCTTCTTTCCACCGATTTATTCACTGTCCAAGTAAAAACAAGCTGCAAGTTGAAACTTGCGAATTGCTTTCTTAGAATTCAAAAACGTTAGAAGTTCAAATTTTGAAGCTGCTCCCCCAGAATTGAAGATATTGTGAGAAGCTTTTTCCGTGAGGAAATTATTTATATCAACTTTGGCTTGGTCATAGAGGAAGATTCTCACAATAAATTCAATTCTGGGAGGGCAGCTTGCAAATTTCAACTTTCAGCTTTCTTGAATTCTAAGGAAGCAATTTGCAAGTTTCGTCTTGCAGCTTGTTTCCCATAAAACGTTTTATGGTTATATCATATTCTATACATGTAGCGACTGCAGGTTCGATTGGTCGGAGCTGTTGTAAGTTCGAAGAAAACGTAAGTTTTTCGAAAAATTGAAAAGCCTGTAAAATCTCAACTCTCCGATGGATTCGCCCCAAATGCAATGCCAGCCAACCTTAGGTACAAACCTGATTGTAAATAACTATTTCGACGGATATTTCGAAATTTGCGATCGCTATCGTGTAAACGTCCCTTTTTGGTAATTCGAAAACGACATCAAATCCAAGCCACCGCTTCAATCATGACGAAAATTATAGCCAAAGAAGGAACACACACCCACACACACCCGCACACACGCACGCACGCACGCACACACATACATACATCCAGACTTTTTTTAAATCCTTTTTTTTGTATCAGGAACAAATTTTAAAAAAATTATCGACATTCAATCAAAGATTATCATATAAAATGTTGATGAAGTTAAAGAACATAAATCAATTTAGAAACAGTCGGTGTTAATTATTTAAGTTCACGCGTTTTTCTAAAGTCTTATCCTCTAATTTTTCCTATGTTTCTCTAATTTTATTCAATGGCAAACACTTTATTCAAACACAGTAATTGAATAATTGAATTTTATTCAATTTTCTTCGCGTTTTTTTCGTCTGTATCTTGATCATCCTTATTTCGCCTCTTTGGTTTAAATTTATTACGGTTTTTTTCTATTTCCTCAATTCTTTGTGTTCTTCCTTCTTCTTCATTTTTAGATTGTTTTTCAATAATTTCTTTTCTCTGTCTCCGCTCGGAATTTTCTACCGCTTTCACGATTTCGTCATCTTTTCCATCGATGGGTACTTGAATAAACTATTTAAATCCATCACATCAAAATGAAGTCTAATCTATTATTTATTCACCATTTTTGCTTCCTCATAGAGGAAGCTTTGTTTTCGTGAAACATTTTTTTCTCCCGATTTTCATGTAGACGTGTTCAGAATGTCCCAAAACGCCGAGAAATGACATTAGAGAGATATTAAGCTGAAATTTATCACACATGTGAAGGGTTCAAGGCCTCTCGCTTGATTTAATTTTTGGCAAAATCCGTAAAGTTCTTTTGTTTTTACACGATTTTGAAATCGTTCAAAAATCTATTTTCGGTTTCTAGCTCGCCCAATTCTAGGGATATCGAGCTCAAATTCAGTAGAATATCGAACCATCACAGGGAGAAAGTTGTTACTTAATTTGAGAGAAATCCATGGAGAGCTGTTGTTTCAAAGAATTTTGAAAGGTGTCAAAAATCGTTGTACGCTCTCTAGCTCGCGCAATTCTCGAGACATCAGACTGAAATTTGGCACAAAATTGCACTATTATCCAAAGACGTTTCGTATTGAATTTGGGCAAAATCCGTCGAGCGATTTATATTTTATAGCGTTTTGAAATTTTTCAAAAGTCGACTTTTGTGCTCTAGCCTCCGCAGTTTTCGAGGTATTCGGCTAAGATTCGGTATAAAGTTGTACTGTTGTCGAAAGATGTTTCGTATTAAATTTGGACAAATCCATCTAGCCGTTTAGATTTAATGCGATTTTCAATTTTTTACTTTTGACATGGAACTTGCTATATATTTATCCCGCATTTAATAGATTTACGAGCGGATTTTATATGAAAACAAGGGTGCAAAGTCGAACCTTGCACATTGCTTCCTCATAATTTTAAACATTTGCCGAAGCTTCCTCTGTGAGGAAGCCAAAATTGATCGACACATAGTTCCTCATAGAGGAAGCTCTGGCAAAAAATTATGAGGAAGTAATGTGCAATAGGGTGGGTCAAAAAAAAAACTTTTTTTTTCTTTTATGTCACTCATGAAAACTAGTTCCTAGGTACCTCTACAAAGTACTTACCAAGTAAAAGCTCTTAATATTAATGGGAAGAACTCGCTCATCGTCGTTTTCCATTTTCAATTTAGTCTCATATAAAAATGGTCATATCTTATCACCAATAGATTGTTAAATTAGTTTCATCATGAATATTTATAGGAAATTGAACGCTCTACAAAAATGGTTTCTTATACTTTTTTCATTAATCGAACCATTTGAAAGATATACAAAGTCAAAGATTGAAGAATTTATGAAAAAAATAACTTTTTGTTTTGAATTTTGTAACTTACTGAAAAATAATTATTGTCAAACGGGTATCAATTATTTCTGTAGAAAATTAAACGCTCTACAAAAAAGGTCGATTGCGGTTAATCGATTACTCTAACCATTCAGAAGATATTCGCATTAGAATTCCAATGCTTACTGATTTTAATAGTTTTTTAATAAATATTTTTTTAATCCATTGAATATATGAATTTTGAGACAATTCGTGATCTAATTCAGAAAAAGAAAGCGTTTTATTTGAGAAATATTATCAAATATATCAACAGAAAAAAAAATTCTATTTCACCACATGTAATTTTATTATTGGAATTCTAATGCGAATGTGTTCGGAATGGTTAGAGTAATCGATTAACCACAAGAGACCTTTTTTGTAGAACGTTCAATTTTCTACAGAAGCTTATAAATGTGAAGCATGTATTCATGGATATAGACGTAGATTTCTATGAAGTATAACAATTATGACTCAATAATGATTACATTCAAATGAAGATGTTTTGTATTCTTAAGTATAATTTTTTTACAATTCATTGAGTAAAAGAATTATTTGCCCCTAATTAATTAGTTAATTTTAATTATTATCGAATTTTCCAAGTTTCACGAATTCATTTCCGGTCGCTTACATCCACGATTTAGCTCAAACTCTTTTCACCCCTCTCGAAAACCGGCTATTCTTTATCTCCGTACGCTACTATAACATTGTTAACGTCTTTACGAATAAAAGGATCGCGCTCACGGCCATTCCGAACAGTTCCCGCTTTCAGTAAGACCTTAAGGGGCCTCCTGACCCCTATTTCTCGAAAAAATTGGATTTTTTTTAAATTACATCTTTGAATTCTCTGGACCTTCCTCTATAAATATGTGGAATAAAAATATTCTAAATGTTGCAAGAAGTATGTTGTTTATTAACATGAATTAAAAAAGAAACTGTCCGCAGGAACGCCTGACTTCAAACGGCTATATCTCGGAACAATTTTTTTCTTTCTACTTCAATTTCAAAACAGTTTTCTGAAGCCATTTCTCGACCGATTTCCTTTGGAGAGGTCTCATTTTTTCCGTAATGATGTAACTTAGGGATTGTACAGATGGATTTTTGATATTTTATTTTTTTTTAAAGTTATGATCGCGTGATGTTGAAAATCCATATAATTTCTTAATAAAATAGTGCAAGTTGGAAACAAAAAATCATAACTTTTGGTTGAAGTGGAAATTCAAAAATCATAATCACGAACAAAATGACACCTTGTTGAAGTCAATCGGTTGAATAGTGATTCTAAGGAACTGTTTTAAAATTAGCAAAATTTTGCGATTTTTAGCCATATTTTTGCTAATAAAACGAAAAATAATTTTTTTTCAAAAAATTTTTTTTTTTAATTTCGTCTAGTTGAATGAGTCCGGAATAGAGGAATATTCTCAAAACATTGTAGCTAAAAAAATGTGGATTTCAGCATTTAGGGGTCGGGAGTCCCCTTAAAAGCCATGAAAACTAACAATCGTCCCGCACCGTACTATTCACGTTTAAAAAATCAAGGAAATTTGTTTTCAGTATTTTTGTTCTTTTTCCGAACAATACAAGAAAATGAAGATTTTTGTACTGGCAGTTCTGCTGAGTGCGACTTTGTACAGTGTGTCGGGACGGAAAACGCTAGAGGGTGAGTACGGCTGAACACAATTTCTCCTTTACTAAAGACAAAAAGCTTTAATTAGTGAGAGGGCTACGTTCTATGTGTAATAATTACTCAATTTTGACATAGCTTAAGAGAATAACATTTTTCGGTAATAACAATTAATATTCACAGGGAATTATTTTCTGACGCTTCACTTAGAAAAATAAAAGAATAAAAATTAGAAGCTCGTTAGGAAAATGACATTTGTCGACTGTTTGGGGAAAGCGTGTCGACGCAAACGACGGGAAAAAAATTCAATTGAACCCGTCTACGTGAAATTGAGAAGACAGGCATTGTCAATGAAAAAAACGCAAAACCGTACATATTTGCGTTAGATTCGAAGAAAATTATGGACGCAAGTTGAAGAATCACGTAGGCAATGAAATCGCATCGTAATTAGATACATAGTCGATTTATAATGACGTTAAGGCCAAAAATCCCTTTAGGAGCGTGAAAAATAGGTATTTTCCGGGAATTTTTTTAGAGGGGATAAAATAATCGAATGATTTTTAAATTTTGACGTAACATCCAAGTTGAAAAAAATTTTTTTTTTTTTTTTTGCATGACCAACTAAATGTCGGCGTTGTTAAGGGTCTTCGGGCGCCTGTTTTCCGCGACATCGAAAACTGCTGCAGTTGTCACTCTTTTGCTGTTGATCTGAAAAAGATTCAACATGTGTCATTCGTTTACTGACATATTGAGGGGAAGGATGTACCTAAAAAATTATGAAAAAATGCAAAATTGAAAATTTCGGAGCCTTTTTCCTTTAAAATTCGAATTTTCGAACATTTTTTCGCCATATTTGACCCCAAAAAAATTATTTATTTACACGCTACCTCCAAACTTTAGGTATATCCTTCCGATAATGTCAGTGAGATCCCCAACCTCCAAAAATATCTTCGAAATCGGTCGATAATTTTTTGAGCTACAACACGAGCATTTTTTGAAAATGTAGTTTCGAGATAATCACGTTTAAAGTTTCAACATGTGAAAACTATTAATTGTAGTGACTTATCGCTTAATCAGTGATTCCAGGCGCGTACAGCAGACCTTCGATTACCTCGAAAAACTGATTATACTTTCGGAATATCTAATAAAACAAAAATCGATTTTTCGAAAATTCTAAAGGGATTTCTAGCCTTAAGAGGCTGCCATGCCGTGAAGAAAGAATTAAACCATTTGCCACGTATAAAAGTGAATAAATTCAAAATATGCAGCGCGATTGCCCGATACAGGGAATCAAAATGAAGCTCTTGGTGACACGGGTAAATTAATAGCGAGACTCTTATATTGAAAATAATAAGAAAAACGTTACCACCGTTTTCTTATAAAATTGCTACGGACGAAAGACTTCTCGTTCTTACAAATTTAAGTCACGACGCTTAACGGAACAAGAAAAAAAATTCCAAGTGCGGACATTATTCACTGAAATGCCACTGACAATGTTCTGTAGCAATATAGTATCGATGGGTCATTGAAAGAAAAAAAAATCATTGAAAGAAAGCGTTCCAAAGACGAATATGTTCAAACAGAAAGGATGTTTTCATAATGGCTGACGCTACGCATTGGTCCAACCCTTCGGATGCCTGTAAAATCGGTCGTGGCACTGCAGGATCGATTTTTTTCTCTATCTATGTATATTAGGATGTTAATTCATGGTTTAATGGAGAGAACTGGCTGATTTAAGCACACTGATTTATGCCTTCACTCAGGTCCAGAATATCAGTGGTGTGGAGGCGAATCCAACACGGAAAAGGACGAATGCTGTAAAAAGATCAATTGTCCGAGCTCCGGATGGATTTCACAAGGAGGACTTTCCATTCTCAGGTCTGAAATCTTTCTCTGAAAAATATTTTCTACCTTATTCACAACTAGGAAGAATGCATGTTGCAAAAATCTAAGAATTATATACATCTCGGAAGCATTGACGAGAAAAAGAGAATGAAAAATATTAAAATCACATTAAACGCAAAACGACAACATCGCAAAAGATTATTATTGATTCTAGTGAAAAATCAATTGATGGCAAAGTTTAATTGGGGTACATGCATAAATTGCAGCCGCATGCGTCTGTTGCATCGCTAATCTAAATTATTTCGATGATTGTCAGTTTGGGTTGCGAGACATAAAAATAACAGTCATCGTGACGCAATTTTATCCTATAATTTTCGGCGACTCTATATTGTCAATAGGCCCACGAATGTACTGAATCGAGCGATATATAGTCTATTTTACGAACTATTACTTTGACTAGGCAGACTATCTTTAATTTGTCAATTTCGCATCGACCCTTCAGGCCTCGAAAACAATGTTTCTGGACGGTTTGCAGCAACTTAGCATTGTTCGCAGTTGTGGAGCGATAAAAAATTTTGTTCCTAAACATAATTTGAGCGTTGTGTATGATTGTGCAGCTGGCCCTGTCCTTGTTACAATGCGCTCTACAAGTGTCGGCGCGCCACGAGTGAATACAATCCTTCGCATTTCCGGCTCGCCGGTAATTCTAACGAATACTGGCCGTTTCAGCGTCGACCAACAGCACAATGCTATTTCCACAATATTCCAGATAAATGCTACACTTTTCAGTAAGTTTTCTTATCGGCTTTTTAGTTTTTCGACATTTTCTAAAAAGCGAAAAAAATGTATATACAGTGACATGTAAATAGTTTGAAGTCGAGTAACGGTCGACAAATTAGCAAAAGCGGAAAATTCTACAACAGAATGGAGTTTCTTCAGGGTTTTCCGAACTTGCGGTTTCATTTCATACCCGTTAATGTTCTTACAGGTTTCTATGCAACATTTTTGGAAATGGAATAAACAAGCCATCTAAGGTTCAAATGGTTCACCCGGTGAGCTTGACGGAACTATAAAAAAATCTCCATTAATGCTGAAATCTGCAACTTCTAACTGGCCACGATTATCAGAAATATTTGTATGTTGGAAGCCACAGCGATGGACGCGTTAATCTGGGTTTTTAAGTTTTTAGTTATGATACATCGGAAATTTTGTAAAAAAATTATAGAACCTCCTATATTGGCCAGGTTTTCCGCAGTTTCCCTGAGCCCTCGTGCAAATGCAACATAGTAAATCATTATGAAAGAGTTGCTGCGGGTGACACTCTTGAAAAAATCTCCGACGAAAAAGCAATAGAATGGCGATATGTAAGCATTTTAACATTACCATGTAGCGAATATAAAAGAATATGTAAATCAATAAACAAAAATCACATCAAAATTTATGAATTTGTTCAATTCTGGAATAAACTAAAACGCGCTTTTTTTCATTCCCATAATGTTTATGAATTTTATTTCGAAATAACCTATACGATACTATATCGACGAAAAAAATCTGGAGAAATTTCAGAACGTAACTTTCAATTGGTACATCCAATCAAAATTATAACAAGCACTATAGCGAATATACTTTATGTAAAGAATAAGAATAGCGTATTCAGAAAATATCTCACGTGACTGTATCATGTGCGTGCCCAACTCGCTCTTGATTAATTCTGCGGAAAGGCAAAATCGGCCAACCGGACTATCCGGTATTTTCGTTTTCTCATCGAGGCATCTCGGTCCCATTTCCACTCAAAAATGGGAGTCATGACGTTCAACATGTTTCAGAACTATAATTTCGCGGTAAAGTGGAAATGTTAGTGCCACGCGTCAGCGACCCAGGACTTGTTGAAGATTCAACTGTATTCAATTACCGTCCATGCACTTTCGATCTTTAAATAACGGACCCGTAAATCTAACACTGCGTAGGTGACGAGCCACGGATAAAAAACTCGATCAGGGTAGAAATCCTTAAATAAAACCCTAATTATTGCGAACTTTTTAGTTGTATGCAGACATTATGAATCGTGAAAAAGTGTTCACACTCATTATAAATCGAACCAAAATTGTAATTAAGAACATTTGAAATTTGAAGGTTAAAAAATCGTTGTATTGGGAGATAAATATTTCAAGCTTCAGTTGCTTTCAAACTTCTTTTTTTTTTCGACTGCCTGACCCTCAACAGCGGTTCACCAGGCTAATTGATTCACAAGCAGCAGGAAGAACGGACAACAGTGGAGATAATCTGAAACCTTTCTACTCTCTACTAGTGGTCACCAGGTCAAAAAGTCGTTTCATGATCGGGCAGTCGTTGCTCATGATTAGGCAAAGTCTTCATCCCCGTCGTAAACGGCTAACGCCTTGACACAACGGTGAGACCAACCGTTAGGTTTCTTTCTGGAAATACTTACCATATTCGTAACCCGTACGTAACATCTTTTAAACCAAATGCCATACGGCAATTTTAAAACAATTTTTTGTGAATATTCGTCTTCAAATGAGTTTCACAGCTAGGGGTTTTCATTTTACAAGGAAGATTTGTCGATACATTTTGAAGACGATCGAAATTGTCTAAAAAAAAATCGGAACTAAAAATAGCTTGAATCCGATGATTCACAATTTACAGCTCCTGAAAGTTAATTTCATGAAAAAAAAATTAATCACCCTTCTAGTGAGTTCCATTGACAAAGAATCGGGTGGCAATCGATGATTCATGCAATAATTCGAATGTTTGCCGAATCTGAAAAAAACCGAGTAAAGCTTACGAACCACGGAAACGGTTGAGGTAGCAACGCGTATGGGAAACTCGTGGATTCGTGGCCACTTCGACACCTCGTACTGCGCACTAAAAAAGCATTGGCTACGTCGAACACTGATAACTTGAGCATTGACGTAATGCCAAGAAAAAAATAAGAGCCTTCGCGGCGGGTGTGCCGTGATTACAAGATCGCAACTGTAAACAAACCAATAAAAATGTGACCGAAATTATGCCATAACATTTTTATCGACAGCAAATCCCGGCACGACGGGTATTGTATGAGATGAGACTCACGTTTCTACTGGCAGAGAACGACGACGGCCAACGGAACTCGAAAAATGTCTTAAAACGAAGATAGGAATAATCTTTATACGGAAATTCGAACGTTAGTGGCTCTACTCGAATATTATGCATATTAGACTGGTTTTTGGGAAAAAAATTTTTCCCGTAATTCTGTATATTTGAAGTAGATGCTATAACAAGACTTTCGTCCAAATTTGAGCTAAATCGGACGATTCTAAGAGGTTCCACCGCGATGAAATCGATTTTTGCCTTTGAACACGTGAGAAAATTATTTTTCCAGTAAAAACCGCCGCACTTCGCCAACCCAAGTATTCTGCCATCGAAACTAAGTGCAATCGAACGTATTACGTTCCCTTTAAATAGCAAAAAACGGGTACCGCGATGACATTTTTTTGAAATAGAGGCGCGACGGACGCAATCGAGAACGTCCTAGAACGTTCGACCACGCGCCGACGTACGCCGTGGTCGGACGCGGAGGTAATCGAGAATCGGACGAGTGCCGGACAGCCCCCTGGCACTTGGCTCGAAATCCTGTCCCGTTAAACTCGCCAACCGCTACGCGGCGCTGGGTACATTGCGCGCGGGTCACGTGGTTACTCCCTCTCCTCCCTCTGCTGTTATCGGCGCTATCGTAAGCAAGCGGTTGGAAATTTGAAAAATGTTTTATTCCCCCGACATGGAAAAATAGTTACATTCATGTGTTAATTATAGATCGTGCATAAAACTTCAATATTTATTATATCTAATCAGTTATTTTTTGAGTTGGTGCCAATATGCATTGGCGTTGTCGTTGCCTTGGCTGGCACCAACTCCAACAATAACTGATTAGATATAAAAAATATTGAAGTATCAATAATTTTGTGTACGTTGTTATTTAATGCTCTTTTCTTTCAGGTAATAAAAAATATTATTTCTAACTTTTTAGTTTAAGTTTGTACATGTAGGCCAAGCTTCGAAGTCGGGTTTTATTTTTTTGTAAACAGTTTATTATTTTCTTATTTTTTGTTTATGTCTGTACATATAGGCGAAGTTTCGGAGTCGGTTTTTATTTTTTTGTAAATATTTTTTTCGAAGTCGGTTAAAAAAAAATGGTTAAAAATTATGTATTTTAATAGGACCACCCTCGAGATATGGCCTATTCAATAAAAAAATAATTATTAAAATCGGTCCATAATCGGCGAAGCCCGATAGCGGTTTTCCATTGCTCGAGGACTTTATTATCCCGTGGAGCAGCGAAAAGATGAAATTTTTGTTTATTTGAACGATATCCCGATGTACAACCGACTATCGCGCACGTCGGCATTTTTAAATGATAACTATTAATAATTCCCGTTTAGAGATTATAACCACATCAACCACATACGCGAGTCGCGAGGTTATTTCAACTGTCGAAATTAGCGGTGATCCGAGCGGGGCGAGCGGGCCAAGGGGAAAGCCAGCGCGCAATAATGCCAGCGCCACCGCGGGCGAACTAATATTTGCGAACGTAAGCGGACAGGCCGGCCTATGTTAATCCGACGGAGTGCCAGGGGGCTGGTGCCGGACGGGTTGACCGACGAAGAAAGAGAGAACGTGAGAGTGCGAAAGAGGACGGTAGTGCGCGAGATCCAACGGTGGAGCGAACGGGCGAAGGCCGGGTGGCCGAGGGACTCGGTACCGTTGATACGGTCGTGCGCGGAGTGAGTTCGAAATCGATCCTGTAATAAAAGAACATATTCGAAGAACCCTTTACCCGTTACCCGGATCTTGGTTACTGTTGAAATCCGTTATCGAACGGAGAAGCTGTACGAATAATTGGACCTTTTATTTCTGTTTTCTTACCCCTTGGGGATTAATCTTTAGTTTTCGTTATAGCCAGTCGTACCTCTCGTATTCTTTTGCAAATATAAATAAACGTATATTGATTTTCCTACGACGTTGTAACTCGAGAAACTTCATTGCCCGCGCTTATCCCAATCCCCGGACAAAGGTAAGTGCAACGCGTGGCCAGGAGCCGAAGCAAAAAAAAAAGGAAGTCGCAGTACAAAGAGCTAATCCTGACGAATCGCAAATTTTTCCTTTAAGAAATAAAATTATCGTGAAAGGCAAGGGGACCCACGTTAATCAAACACCCCGAAAAACTAATAAATAAATAGTGAACTTGCGTTCAAATCCTACGCGCCATAAGCGAGTTAATGCGCTCACCGTAGTCGCCTGTGCTAGCTTACGCGCATCTAGACGGAGTTGAGCGGCAAGGACGCGACGAGAAGAGGAGAAGTGTACGGAGAAGGGAAACAAAAGCAAGTTATGAGACGCGCGGGGAATCGTTGCTGGAACATCCCTGCTCTATAGAAACCCAACATAACCTACAATATTGGATTGTCGCCGGTCGTTGTCGCGCTTGTACTGTAATGTACTGTTATTTCTCTAGTATCATTTAAACCGTAATGCAATAATGTCTAGCGGGTTTGTACACTCTGTAAAAGTCCCACGATTGTACAAAGTCATCGCCAGGACGGTTCAGACTGTCGAAGAAGACGGAGCAAGCCTGAAGCAATTGATTTACGAGAAAAAGCATCCCGTGAGTACATCACCACGTGATTATCGATAGGTTAATATTGATATTTCACTATAAATTGTCGAATCTTGTAAGCATTTTAGGACTAATAATTTTAATCAGCTCATCATATTTTTAGAGTCTAACGATTCGTTCAAATACTAATATTTATATATAATAGACCAAAATTTGTCTGAATCAAGTTAAAAGATGTATATTAGATTGATAAAAAAAAAAATGTCTGTTTTCTTTGGTGCATCACCTTTGAATGTTAATTTGGGCACCTGAAATATCTCCTGGGCTATGACATTCACAAGCAAATATTAAGAAACTTGGTTTATTGACAGTTTAACTTCGAAAAAAAAAAGGTTTTCGTCAATTTAGTAGAAAGGAGAACATTTATTCAGTGTTTCGCACAATCAATGTGAAATACCAAAGATGAAATGACACATTATTTTTATTATAACGTATTATTATTATCAATTGGAGTTTTTTATGGCAAGAAGATATTTACGTATTGAATACGATGCCGTCATCTCCGATTTGAAATCGGAAGGCAGTATTCTGCAAATATCTGAATAAATGTTCTCCTTTTAATCAAAGCCGTAGAGACCATTTTTTTTTAAATTAAACTTCTGATAAAAAGTTCTCTAACATTTTTGTGAAAGTATTATACTTCGAGAGATATCCTGAGAATTATAGAAAACAGTCTAAATCAAAAAGCAGAAGCATGAGTTTGCCCAAATTTTAGGTAGGTTCATTTGAGGCCCTGAACTAACATTTTAGGATAAAGCACCGAAGAAAATAGACTTTTTTTTTTTTTAACTAGTCTAATGTATAAGTTTGCATATGCGAGTAGAAGAGGGCAAGATAAGAGGGCCTATCTTTGCCGCACATGGAAGGCTTTCCGTGTACGGAGGTCGTTCCACCAACAAAGTTAACGTTTTATCGGTAAAACAGCTGCATCGACTGAATGAGCCCTGTACACGAAAAGCCTGTCGTACGCCTCAAAAATAGGCCCCCAGGACTGTATCCTCTCTATCAATCTTCGCATCAAAAACACGCAGCAAACGTGCTATGTTCCGTCGGACACGATCCACTTTTTCTATATTTAAATACAAATCGGTTCGTAGATGCAAATTACAGGTTTATTCCAAATATCGTTCCTCAGAATCTCCGCGGTACCTACGCTCTAGCTTTGACCACCATTCAACACGGTCCGGAACTGGACGAGCTTCTGCGCAAGACTCAATTGCTTTTCAAAGAATCTCGTTTAGATCCATGGCTAGCCAGAGTTTTGATAACGGAATTGCTATGGGGAAAAAAATGTTTGTCTTCGGAGGCAAAGCCCATAAAGACTATTCTATCGTACGAAAACGCGCTGCGCGAACATTCGAAGAATCTGGATAAAACTGGCGTAAAAGATGCCGTCGACGGCAAAAAAAAAGGTAATCGGCTCGATCAGTATTTAATAAGATGTCGTTGTTCTTGCAGATAACAGCCGCTCTTTGAAAGGGGGTTCGTTCGGCGATACCGCTAATGAAGAGACAAGATTGACAACTCCATGGTTTTGATCATACACGAATATCAAATACAATAGAGAAGCAATTTGAGATTCTCCGAGAGACTAAATGTATAAGTTATAACCAGAAATAGATAAAATTGTCTGGTAAAGTTTGAAAATCTTACCAATCGCCTTAGAGTACGGTACAGGCGCAATCTTCACGAATCGAATCCTAAACTTGCAATTCGATCCACTACTCAGTTTGTAAGACAATTCCAATTAAAAATCGTTTTCTTTTCGTACACGATGCGTATAACTAAAACGCGAACGAATAGACTTTTCTTACAATTTTCATTATAGACACCAGAGAAAACTCACAATTCTCGAATAAAACCATTCGTCTACGCAGTACTATTGCGAGATTAGTTTGAACCAAAAAAACTGGCAATTTTCGACTACTCAATTAAAAAGATATCGGCTCGCAAAAATTATTAATTTAATTCTAGCCGTAACGTATGAACAATCAGCTGCGACGAAATGACAACAGTGTTCGCTGCGACGAACTGATGGGAGCGCGGTAAACAAAGAAATCTTCGTTGCTGTTAGTTAAGATTCCATCGCGTTTAGCAGCAATTTTTTTTCCTCCACACTTCAGCAGCATCTCTTGCTTCTTCATCACGATTTATTTTCGTAAACCGAACTTTGAATCTCACTCGAGTCGATATTTTCACACTTTTTTACTTAACCGTGCATGAGGTGTGATTTATTGGGACATACAGAGTCTACAAGTTCTTTGAAAAAATTGTTAACCGACAGCATCTCATAAGATCGGGTTTTACGTCGCGGTAGAAATTTTTTTTCTAGGTTATTAAGGTTATAGATTAGGTTAGAGACATTTTTTTCTAGCGTCTGCCGGAACTAACTCAAAGCCATGAACGTTGCCGCGGTACTCGGAACATTGTTCATCTACAGCATGGCCATGTTCACACTTCCGTTTGCCGCGTTTTTCGGTGTCCGCCATTACATGCGGCGAGACTTCGATACCGATCGATTTACCACCGATTGCGCGTCGGTTTTTGCCGCGGTTGTAACCGTAAATTTAATAATCGCCACTTATGTGTACAAAGCGTGGAACGAACCCAATGATCCCAATGAAATTACGAACGGTGCCGAAACAATAACGGATGAAAAATCGCGTGACGAGTCAGATCGAAAAAATCTATGATTTTCGTATTGAAAAACTTATATTACAGATGACGATAGGTAGATCTTATGAATATTGAAGTTTATCGATGTCATTTTTAATTTCTGTAATGTAAGCGAGATTGGATTAGGTTCGTGTATGTGAACAATAAATTTGTATGAACAGGATCATGGAGTTTTCATTTGTCTTCGTGTCTAGCGAGTGTAGAAATGTTGCAATGACAGTTTCGGAACAAAATTGAGAATTGAGCAATTTTTTTATTGCTTCAGGCTCGAAACAATATTTTTGAGGCCTTATTTACGCGATTTCGCCGATTTTCGAACTTTTCATATATATCGACAATATATTTTTTTTTACAGATCATTTGTGCACATGGTTAAGTACATGTGAGAAAAAGAATCATAAATATTAATAAATGGCGGAAATATTACATAATAAATCAATGTATTTTGTTGAACCTTGTGAAAGTTCTAACTTTTGAACAAAGGTTCAGATCGCTTTGAAATTTTTACAACATATTCTTAGTATCATAACCTATCGTGTGAACCACAGAAACAGAAATTACAATGACACAAAAGAAATATAAAAAATAAAATATCGACAGAAATTTTTGTACTCAATTTTTTTTCGGTATTTTATTTTTATCACGGAAATAACCGCGTCTAGAAAAGTACCTTCGAAAATCGGCGAAATCGCGTATATAAGGCCTCGATCGAAGCTTACGTGCTGCCATGTGCATGTAGAATCGTAAATTGGTGGGTTCCTGAGGGTATTTATTAAGGTGTTTCGCAGAGAAAAAAAAATTCTGATTGACATCGATAGGTGATCTTGGCATATTCTCTCGTTTTGTCAACGTGGTCAAAGCACCACGCGCGCAAATCACAAAGCAGGCGTGGTGGTATATTGTTTTCTTGTTGTTCGGACTTTCATCCTCAATTTAGTAGAAAAATTCTATCGATCAGTTGTTTAGTTTCATTTTTATTCCAATTGAAAAATGAAAGACGCGGATTGTTCAGTGAAAAATCACCAGAACGAAATTTGGCAAACCAATTTTGAAACTGCCTTTCATTCAAGGCTTAATTCCCATATACTGCACATAACATCTTTCGTGCCTGCGATGCGTTCTTACCTTATCGAAAATAATACAATAAAATAAGTCTAAAATGCGCGTCTTGTTCTTCCATTTTCAAATTGGGATAAAAACGAAACTATAATAACAAATCGATACAATTTTTGTACTGAATTAAAGTTGGAAGTCCGAACAACAAGAAAACAATATATAGATTAGGTTTGAACACGTTGACAAGACGAAAGAATATACTAAGATCATGTATTGATAAAATCCTCAATGACTTCGTTGCCAATCCAATATTTTCTTTCCGTATAATCGTGTAGAAAAATGAGCTCGATCGGAGAATTTTTACCGCTGGCGCAGATTTTTCAAAGTTTTCAAATGTGCAAACTTTTAAAAATAAGCGCCACCCCCAAAAATCGTCGTTTCGGGGTAATATTTTTAAACGATTCTACAGAAGCAAGATACTTTGAAATAGCCTTCAGCTGCGTAAATTGGATTTTTTTTTCCTTTGCGAAACACCCTAATATTGATATTATACGTGCTAACATACCGAACGGCGGAATTGCATGAAAACGCAATGATCGAAGCATAATTTCTCATTTTTAACTGCAAAATTATTTACACGTGAAAAATGCCGTTATTGAATTTTTAAATTAAAATTTGCGTATTCTTTTTAACTTTCGTCCTTGTTACAATGAAAAATTCCAGTGATTAAATTGGGCACGTTTGAATTGCAGTGCAAAAGCCAAGATACGTTCGTATCAATACGCTAGTGTCAAACGTCGATGATTCGATCCGTACTTTCACGGACGACGGATGGATTCTCTTACCGAAAAGCCGTAAATACTCGAATTACCGCAAAACTTTGGCGAATCTGAACGACCAAACGTTCATTCAGGACTTTCACATACCTGAATTGTTCGCATTTCCGGCCGGTACGCGTTTTTACGATCATCCGGGATATAAATGCGGTGCCATCGTTCTGCAGGATAAGGTAAATCTTACGGAATTATGAATAATCAGTAGAAAAGGGTTCTTAATTCGGTAATGTCGGAATTTATTTGGTATTGTTCCTCAAAAGAAATCAACATAAATGGAAAAAAAATTAAGTCGCAATCGGGAATTTGTCGAATAGGTCTAACCTAGCCCGCCGAGCAATCGAATTTTTGTATGGAAATATGCATGCATATGGAATTTTGTTGGGGAAATTTTTTATTACTTCAAAACTATACGTGATAACAAAATTTTTATCCGACAGTTTTGTAGGAAATTTAATGCTCTACAAAAAAGTTTTCTTGTAAAATTTTCGTGAATCTGATATTTATTACGTAAATAGGAAAAAACGGGCTTTATTTATTTCCGTAATACATATATAAATGAATATTATATACCATTCATATCATGTTTATATATAATCATAATATTCATAATATTTATTTATACATATTTATATATATTATAAATATGGAATATATACATACTTATAAAATAAAAAATTAATGAAAATAAAATAAATAAATAAATTCATATGAATGAATATTATAATTTATAATAAAATCAATAAATTGAAATTTCAAATGTTGTTCACATTTCATTATTGAGTACGCCACGTATTTCTTCATATCTCTAAACGCATACAAAAAACAAATTGCAGTTTTTTGATGCCACATTCCCGTTTTGAACATAATGATCGGTTTTTGAAAAAAGTTTTTTATGCTAATTACGTAATAAATATCAGATTCACGAAAATTTTACCGGAAATCTTTTTTGTAGAACATTAAATTTCCTACAAAATTTGTCAAATGAAATTTTTTTATCACGCATAGTTTTGAAGTAATAAAAATGTACCCAACAAAATTACAAATCCATGCCTATTTCAATATAAAAATTCGATCGCTCGGCGAGGTTGGTTAGAATTATTCGACAAATTCCCGATTGCAACTAATCTTTTTTCTATTCATGGTGATTACTTTCAAGGAACAATACCAAAGAAATTCCGACATCACCAAATTAAGAACCACCCTAATGATCAGCAATCCACTTTTGGAAAAATCTAATTTATCGTTGTAACAGGCAAGTTGCCTTCCGGCGTATCTTTTGAAACCCACTCCCGGATCAACGGTTCTTGATACGTGTTCGGCTCCTGGAATGAAAACAACTCATTTGGCAGCTATAATGAAAAATACCGGGTAAGTGATAAGAAAATTTTTAATCGTCGTACCACGAATGGAGTTCACGTTACTCCACGGTGTAGCTGTCACTCGGGTCAGAATAAATTTTATGACACGCTGCCCGTAAAAGTGCGGTTTTACGCTCACTTCGTTCGCGTCAAACCGCATTTGCGCACCTTGTGACATAAAAATTCGTACGATACTCGTACGAAAAACGTTTTCTGGACTCGTGTGATTGCAACACTCGCCTTCGGCTCGTACTGCAAACTCACACTCGTCGGTAAAAAAAAATTTTCGTACTAGTGTCATAATGTACTATTATATAACGCAGCCGTGTTTTCCTCGCTTTTTGGGGGGGTGTTCTCGGGAGCTAAGGTAGGCGTTTGCGTGACAATCGACTGTCGGTATCGTAAACAGTACAAAAAAGTCCCCTTTTTAGTACTAGTACTGCAAAATCCATGACTCATCGCTGTTGAGCGGACAGCAAGATTTTTTTCGACACTTTTATGTCACGAATAGACCCGCAAACACGAGACGGAACGCGAACGGACCGGCGGCGTCACCGGCAGCGCCACCGGCAGCTGGCATGTGCGACGCCGCAGCCAAAAACATAAGCTTCCGTTCCTGTCATCGCCACGTGGTACCATGACCACTTTATCATTGAACCTCGAACAACCGACTCGACAGTGCGTGTATTTATTTCATTGAAATTCGTTTTTTCTTCAGTGGGGGGGCTTCGCCCCCCCCCCCCAACCCCCCACCGGGGCTTCGCCCCTGGACCCCACTGGGGCTTCGCCCCTCGACCCCACCCGGACTGCGCCCCTTCGCCCCGGGCAGTATACACATTACGTTGCATGCGGCTCGGAAAACACGGCTTTGTTATATAAAGTATCGTGTGCAACGTGGAGGGAGACCGTTTTAAGCTTCGCGCGCTTTTCGGAACGAGTCGCAGCCGAGCGCGCGCAGCGCGCGAGGCGGAGACGAGTTCCGAAAACATCGCGCTCGGCTAAAAACGGCCACTTTCCCTCCGAGTTACACAATGTACTATTTTGCCATCCTCAATTGAAAATGACGCAATTTCGCACCAATTTGATTGCGCAATGTGCCTGATTTTCGCATTTCCGAACCCATGCGGGAACGTTTGATTCCCGCACTGTTCAATGCCGCGAAGTAAAGCAAGGATCATACGATCCGTCAATTGTTCAGACTCATTGCGCACCAAAATTGGTACGAGAATGTGTCATTCTCGTGTGAGGATGACAAAAAATAGTACGTGTTGCGCGGGTACGGGTGGGTGTCAACATTTTGAATGGAATAAATGTAGAACGGCCGGTATTTCGAAAAAAAAAAAAAGAACCGAAATATGAAACACCAAAAGATTCGTTATTTTAAATTTTCTTTTTCTACACACGATCCCGTCGAATCTTCTTTATATAGAAGCATCATTATTCGATTGGACCTTCATTCGAAAATTATTTGTTTAGAGGATCTATATTTGGAAAAAATATAATATAGATTTGAATAATTGAAAAAGTTGATATTTTCGAGCTAAATAATTGTGAACAGCTAATATTTCGAATACCCAACATGCCGAAAAAGCATTTGGCGAGAATTGAAATTTCGTAGGGGCAAAATGTCGAACATAAAAATGTCGAACATTGGAGCCATCGATTGGTAAAAATTCGGAAACAATGTGGCAATATGACAATATATTATTCTCATCGTTTAATTCCTCACCAACTTGTTACGAAAAAACATTCAACTTCGTTTTGCAGGAAGATCATTGCTGTTGAGAGAGATACCAGAAGGTACAAAACTCTCTGTGAAATGATAGAAACAAATGCAGCTTCTTGTGTTACGACAATGAATATGGATGCTATGAAGTTGAAGCCCGAGCAATGTCCGGGGGTCGAATACATTTTAGTCGATCCAAGCTGCTCTGGTTCAGGTAATGCACGAATTTTCAAACATGGTGTTCAGTTGTCCTTGAAGTCCTTGAATTTCCGGAACTGTACTTGAACTTTGCCTCGTCCTTGAGAAGTCCCGAAATGCCCTAGAATTTCATTCAATATCCTTGTATTTTTTATTTTCCCTTTAATTTGAGTTTGTAAACGTATATCATTAGAAATCGTTCAATGAGAATGTACATTTCAGTTTCGCTGAGAATTTAATATATACATTCGCGCATACTGAGTAGTTATATTTAAGGAGTCAGGCCATTCTAGTGGCCGAAAAAATAGGTGTTTTTGGGCATTTTTTTTTTTTTTAAAACGACAAAATAAATTGAGATTACAAATAAGGGTGTTTATCATACATATCAGTGACTGTATACAATAATTTTTTCGAAGCGATTAATTTGAAAATGGCGGCTGTGCAGCGTTTTTGCGATGACGTGTCCGTTATTTCCAGGCTCCACGGCCGGACAAACAGCTCCTGTAATTTTTGAATTATAATGAGCCAATGAATTTTTTTCGCTCATGTATAACAACAGCTATAGAAGGGCGTAGGATTTTTCTTTCGATATATTGATTTTTGGCTAAATGGCGCATTTCCAAAGTGAAAAGTGACAAATTGGCCTTTAAAAATCGTCAGAAAATTATTAATAACAAATGAACTATGCAATATATAAAAAATCCTACGTTCTTTCATAGACAATGTATTTTCAAAGATATATCGAAAATTTCAAGTGAACCGGTTTAAAATTGTCTGAGTTATGTTTCCGGCCAACTTGAAAAATACATTTTTGAGATAAACGCGTTTGAAGTTTTGAGTAGTGGAAGCCAGGATCGAACGGTCTTGTACTAAAATTCGAAAAACCGAGTACTTAGAGATTTTTCTTGGCCATAATCTTTTGGGACATCATATTTGAGGCCCTAAGGAACCATTCAAAATAAAAAAAAAGCGATTTTTCGAAAAATCTAGACTGGCTTAGCCCCTTATCTAATTTCATCATAAGCAAAAATGATTTTTTTAATGAGTTTTGTCTACTTTTACTTTTGTTAAACGCCCTAAAACTAACTGCAAATGTCCCGAAAATGTCCCAACCGATTTCGTTTCAAATCAGGCAGGTTCTACACGAAATATGTTGTTTTTAAAAAAAAATAGGTGACAAGTATTTCACCGATTCGTGAATATAATTTTTTTCACGGAGTTACGAGTATTTCAATCTTAAAACCGATTTTTCAAAAAATCTTATTTTGCGAAAAAGTTTTTTGCAAAAAAAAACTTTACCTGTAGGCCGATGTTTCTCGTTCTTGGTTTCTCCACGAATAATCATGGATATCATAATCCTCGAACGTTCTATTTATCGATTGAAGTCTTCTACGTCAGAGCTGGAATCATCAGATTCCGTCGATGATTCGGGAACCGAATTCTAGCTTCAAAGGAACATTGAACTGACTCTAAGTAAAGCAAAATAGGTGAAGTTTAAACATTCTGGAGTTTCATTCGTTCCTCCACTTTATGAAGAAGTGGAACTCGTACCGATTTGTAAATTCTTTTTGGATTAACTTCTGTAATTTTGAACAAAGAAATTTCGAAACATAAAATCCGAATATCTCGATTATTGACAAAAATATATGAATTAAAAAAAAAAGAAACTCACGATTTTTTGAAAAACCACCCCTAAGATCGATATACTCGTTAACTCCGTGAAAACAATTAAATCCACCAATCGGCATAAAATACGTGTCACCTATTTTTCTCTGAAAAACAACATATTTCATCCCCGAGAGATTCCGCAAACTTGAAGTGTAAAACCTGCCTGATTTGAAATTAAATAAATCTCCCGTGAATTATCCTCGACTGTCCTTGAATTTCGAACGAACTTTTTACCGTAGGTACACCGTGGTCTAATCACTAATCGGCCTAAGTGCAAATTTTCCATCCTAATTTCCCTTCAACGCACGCAGGAATGCTCGACCGAATAAGCTTGGGAAATGCAGATTCGAGATGCGCACCTGGTCGTCTCATGAGTCTCCAATCGTTTCAAGTTTTACTCTTGCGTCACGCTCTTCTCAATTTTCCGACTGTCAAACGTGTCGTGTACAGCACTTGTTCCATGTACCCGGAAGAGAACGAAATGGTTGTCGACGAGATTCTCGAAAATATCGGAAATTCTTACGATTTGATACCCGCCACGAATCTCATCGGTCCCGATTGGATAAATTTCAGTTCCGACGTTTACAAATGCAAAGAAAAATGTTTGTACGCCAGGCCTGATGTTGATATGTGCAATGGATTCTTCGTGGCAATTTTCGAGCGTAATTTCGACGTTCCTCTACCGGAATATCAACGCAAAAACGTGGCGAATGAGCCGTCGAATGAGGATAAATCGACATCGGAACAATCGGAAATTGAAAACGGAAGCCGGATTGGAAAACGAAAGAGGCGTGGAAGCAAATCGAAGGGCGAATTTACCAATGGATCAGATATAACGAAGACCAAAGAGAAATCCATCGATGACGAAACACAAGAATCAAAGACGTTGGATGCGGAACAAAAACTTTTACGCGGTAAGAAACGTGAATCAAAGATTGGAAAACAAGACGAATCGGAAAAAAAATCGAAGAAGAAGAAACAAGAACACGAGAAATCGGAAGTAATAGAAATTTTCAATAACGTTGAAGTCGACGGTGCGACAAGTGGCGAACAGCTACCGGTTGTAATAAAAAAGAAGAAGAAAAAACGATTGAGTGTAGAAATATTGGAGGACATCCGGACCGTCGAAGATGAGGTCAAAAGAAGCAAGAAGAAGCGATCGGATGTAGAAATATTGGAAGTTATTCCAATGGCCGACATTGTTGAGGATCGAATGGGGAAGAATAAGAAGAAGTTGAAGCGTTTGAATACAGCCGTATCGGAGATCAGTTCGACTGTCGAACCATGTGAGGATAAGAAGAGAAAGAAGAAGAAGAAGCGACCGGATGTAGAAGTATTGACGGTTAATCCGACGGTGGAAATATCTGAGGGTGAAACGAGCGAGCGGAAGAAAAAAAGAAAGGCAATCTAGATGCGTTACTTCCGGTCGATTACGAATAAAATGATTTCACAATACTTACTTTGTAATTTTATTTATTTCACGAGTATTCCGCCTTAAGGCTAATCCAACGATGCACAAGTCAGCCCGTGGGGGGTCAGAGCCCATACGGAAGCCCAAACAAAAGCACCCCATGGATTTTTTTGAAATTTAGTAACGAACATCTGCTTATAGTCGTTCAACATCCTACTGATTTTGAGCTCGCTATCTCTAGAATTGTAGGAGTTAGAGACCGTAAATAAATTTTTTTAATTTTCGAAAAATCGCGTAAAAACAAAAGTACTACATGGATTTTTCTAAAAATTAAATTATGCTATGAGCCGGGAACCCTTCACATGTGTGACAAATTACAGCTTGCTATCCCGAACCGCCGCCAAATCGAACAAGATAATAAAGTCCCGAAATGAAAGAAATTATGAGACACCGAACGGCGGTACGAGATTTTCCGTTTCCCGCAATCACGCCCCGGAACTTTCGTCGCTTTTCCCGTTTGATAGTAGAGTACTTCTCTCTCTCTCTCTCTTTCTCTCATTATCATTATAGTTATTGATGAAATCATTTTTCGATCAATTACAAAGAAATCATAGTAAACCGAGTTTTTACAAAATAAATAATTAATATTTTTTACGTTGAAACAGGGCAAGGCAAAATAATTGTTTTATTTTTATTCCTTACTTGTAAAAGGAGACGGATGCCTCTGACAATCGCAAACCTTCAACTTTTAGTTTTAAGGAGGCTCCGTCGCTAACGTCTCAACAACGGAAAAAAATAATTTTCAACTATATCATAGATACTTAATGTACCCATATTCGCGTATGCAAAGTTTCAGATAAGGTTAACGACTAAATAAGAGAGATAAAAATAGTTAAACTTGGGATTTTTAACACAAGGCTTATGGAAGATGCACCCCCAAAAAACTTGTATCAAGCGATATTTTTGCACTCAGACAACAGATATTGATAAAAAACTACAGTAAAGTTGATTAGGTCATGAAGATTCCAAATATAATGAAAAATTTGTGAGCCTTCGAAGGCCAGAAATTTTCTTTCCATATCGCTCAAAATGCTCATTTCATTACGAAAATTGTAGACGTGCAGATGTGGCAGTCCAACAAAGTACAAAAGTTGCGCATTGTCGACCACGACTTACCTTATAAACCGGCTACTCTTTCTATTAATCCGGTCAAATATGAGCGTCAAATGGTTATATTACCCGCTGGCGATTTAACCCCATCTTACCCTACCTAGAGTTATCCTTTTACCAGCGACTTTTCTCTTCTTTGCTGCGTCGTCTTTATTTCGTTCTACATGTTTAAAAGGAAATAACCTACATACATTTTAGCCGGCAAAACTTTTTGTAGCGGTCGCCCCAAGCCGCGGAAGTCTTCTCGTTTAAAATGTTCAGATTTTTACACAAACACAACTATCCCATAACAACCTCACCATGCCTATTTTAAGGGGTTACATACACTTGTAATTTTCAAAAAATCGAACAGCATCAAATCGAATTATTAGAAGCTGCCAACGATGCGAACGGATTATTATATGGCCCTGGAATAGATGACTCCATGTAAGTTGAAAAAAAACGAAATTTACCACATGTAAAACGCTTTTGAAACTTTAAACGCGTTTTTCTCAAAACTATGTTTTCAAAATCGGTGATCAAGATTTCTCGAAAACGGCTGAACCGATCAGTCTCAAATTTTAACACAACCTTTTTAACTAGATTTTTTAGTAATTAATCGAAGATTTTTTTTCTCCGATAAATATTTTCCATTTTATAAACAATTTAAGGCTTAAATTTTCGTTCAAAATCGAGTCTTTTATTTTGAGAAGTCGCCATTTTGTCAAAAATTATTTTTTCGCTAATTCCTTCGATTAAATGCTAGATAATGTATTATATTAACGAAATTTATTTGGTTTTTTCATTTCAGATAATCCGGTCCAGAGATATCGTGATCACCGCAAAATTGGTTTTTTTGCGGAGCTCTAGGAGATCGGCGATAGCAACATTCGCGATGATTATTTTTACAAATAAAAAATATGTAAATATATTATAAGGTTATTGTAATATGTACACCAATTTTCAAATTAATAAATTGAATAGTCTGCGCGAAAAAAATTCTTGAAAATTCGTCTTTTTAAAGCCTTCTAACTGTATGTAACCCCTTAAAAAAGACTCAATTACCTGATTTATAGTAAAAATTTATATTTCCAGTCAACTTTTCATTACAATTATAATTCCGGTCAACTTTTCATTAAAATTTCAAGAATGATGAAAAGAATACTAAGGTTCCTAGGTGCCAAAAAAAGTACACAATATTTTTTTTTTTGCAACAATCTATTTCATCACGAATGTGTATCTAATACATCGCACATAAATTGGGAAACACGGTTTTATAATATAAGATTATTCGATCGTAACTTGAGATTATCTCAAACGGAAGCCGAGGTGGTTCCGAAAATAACGTTCGTAGCGGATTTGGCGACTTCCAACGCAAGACGAATACCTTCCTGAATTACGCGGCTACCGACGATCATGAGAGGACAATTCGCCGCTACGGTGAGATAAGCGTCGATGATGGTTTTGACGATGGTACGAATTGCGCTGGTTGGATCGTCGCTCTCGAAAGCTTCCTGAACAGCTTGTTGAATTCCGCTCGTCATGTCGTTTCCCAACTGCAGAGCCGTTTGCACGTGTTCCCGAGCTTCCTCAATGGCGTCCGATAATCCAGGAATTTTCGGCAATTGCGAGATATCCGGAAGTCCGGGAATCGCGGGAATTTCCAAATCGGAGGTGTTGCCGAGAGACGAAAGATCGGGAATCAAGGATGCTGGATCAGGAACATCGAACAATTCGGCAACGTTGCTCAAAAGCGACGATGATCCGCTGCTCGATGTGGTACTGATGGATGAGGAATTGTCATCGCTGCCATTGCCGGTGGTGCTGCTCGGTCTGCTGGTGCTGATGCTGCTGGTGCTGCTGCTGCTGCTGCTGCTGCTAGTGGTGCTGATTGGTCTGCTGCTAGTGGTGCTGCTTGGTCTGCTGGTCGAGGTCTGCCTCGACGGGAAGAGACTGCTCAGAGGTGCATTAATACCGGGAATACGAGGAAACACTAGTCTTCCTCCCGCAGCAGCCTGCGAAAAAGATGGAGTATTATTTCAACGACGAAAAAGCTATGGGTTGAATGTTGAAAAATGATTCCTCCGAATTTGACGTAATGCACCAATTCATTATCAGTTCTGGCTTCGTCGTTGTGGAATGCATTGAGGTCAGATTAGGAGTCATTGAGATCAGATTACGAGGCATTAATGGGACATTGCTGTCTAAAAATTTAAAGAAATCTATCTTTAAATCGATCGAATCGAATAAATTTTTAGTTGAAATTCGTAAAACTCGAATAGAACCACCATAATCCGTGCGCCCGTTTGGACGAGCATGTCACGCCGTGATCTGCGTAACAGCGCATAACTTGTGTAAATTTCGATAAAATCTTCTACAAAAATTTGTGTTGTCAGTTGAAACACGACTTAATATGCGTAAAAAATTTCGGCACTGTATGTTTGATAGTTTTGACAAAATTAATTCCTAAACATGACTTAAGAAATGAGCTTCTAGATGGCAGTACCCCGTTAAGGTCAGATCAGAAGGTATTAAGGCCATATTAGGAGGCATTGAGGCCAGATTAGGAGGCATTAAGGACTGATTATAAGGGAGCAGATCGCAAGTTTTGAATTGCACTTTGTTTTTCCTTGGATAATTGTTAAACCGAACGATATTCAAATTTTTCTAGAATCCGATCCCTCCGACCGATCTTAACGAAATTTCATATATAGTACAACTAAGTGACATTCCGTAACTTGCTCAATGTTAGAGTTCATCGCCTGGTCGAAGCTAATGTAAGTCGGGGTGATACGGAAATTTTTCGAAAAAAGTTCTATAGAATTCAATCTCTTCGATGGATTCTATTACTGTTTTTTACTATTTTTGAAGGTGTTTTTAGACCGAAAACTCAACATTTCCGGCGGCTAGACTGGTAGGTGACATTTTTTTCGAAAATTCCAAACGCTGCGGGATTCAAGTGGTTGCGTCGATTATCGCGAAAATTTTGGATAACAGGCAGATTATGAGGTTTCATATGTATGCAAATCTTGAACGGTTGAACTCAAACCGTTCTCGAGTTATAGGCATTTGGATTTTTCATGGGTACGGGACACAGAAAAATATCGAGACATTTTGCCAAAATTTCATTTTTACTACGTTTTGACACATTTTTAAGATATTGATATGAAAATGCCGACAGTACTTTTTTCACCGTTCTTTGTGAGGGAGCAACATTTTTATCGATTCGAATATTTCCTGCAAGATGGAAGATTTCATTTGCCTTCTGAGGATTTTTCTCAATAACGTTCGATTCAGCGTGCAGCCAGTTTATTGACCGCGATTGTACGGAAATCCGGAAATCAATTATACTGTCTGAGGGGGTGGATATTAATAATTCGCCAATGGATGCTTTTCGAGGTAAATTTATTTTGAAGACATTATTTCCGAATTTTTTGTATTTTGATATCAGGATACTGAAAATGTTATCAAAATAATTTAATGGACACGTAAGAACGTTCAATAATTGCATAAAAGTTTGAAATGAAACATTGCAACAGCTTGAAACTTGAATTTTTTTCATTATTTGTAACTAATTCGTCCATTGGCACTGAAAATCTCGGTTAATAATTTACCGAAAGATTCCATCAACTTTACTGGATAAAAACGCATTGTTCCGAAAACGGGATATTTATACTAAATAAATTGAATAAATTAAATAAATTAAATAAATTAAATAAATTAAATAAATTAAATAAATTAAATAAATTAAATAAATTAAATAAATTAAATAAATTAAATAAATTAAATAAATTAAATAAATTAAATAAATCAAATAAATTAAATAAATTAAATAAATTAAATAAATTAAATAAATTAAATAAATTAAATAAATTAAATAAATTAAATAAATTAAATAAATTAAATAAATTAAATAAATTAAATAAATTAAATAAATTTGATAAATTAAATAAATTAAATAAATTGTTTTTTTTCATTGCTCCACAAAAACCGAATGCGGTTTAAACGAGTCTTGATAAAAATTATCAGTAAAATGACCGTGAAAATTTGATTATTTAAAAAACTGTTCGTCGCACATCGATTGCAAAACGAATATTCGATCCCTATAAAAATATTTGATTGGTGCAATTATCGTTACGACTGTATCAATGCTCACGGAATTCTTGTCGATACTGGCACCGCCGGAAATCGAAGCGGCCTTGGTTACCACGGCAATGGCCGCGATGCAGAACAATATTGCGATGCACTTCATATCGGCGAGGATGATGACGACGATGTCGATACTCGATGCTCGTCCAAACTGAACTTCCGAATCGACATCATTGAGTATGCATTTATACCTGTTTCCGATACAGGATAACTCGTGTCTGTCTCGGTGTTGGAGCTTTCAGCAATTTAAACGTCGAACAATACGAGCGTATTGTCAACGCATCTGTGTCGACAGATGCAGTCGTTCCCTCGTCACTCGTTGATGCCAATGATTCTTTGTTCCCACTGCAATAACTAGTGCGATTAATTGTTATTTCGAACAAATATAGCGAAATAATTTATCGAAAAGGAAGAAAAAAAGAAAAGTAAACAGACGCAAATGTACACGGCATGACGCGCATTGTTCGATAGCGTTGACTAAACATGACGAGTCGTCGTCACGGCGAGAAATTCAAAGAGTACGTGGTGGAATTATTGTATCGGACAAACCATCGTAGAATACGTACGGTTACCGTATATCGGTCGATTCTGTGAGTGGATGGGAAGAAGTTGTTTCATATCTTTGTTATTTCAGTGCACGTTTGGGTTATCCGAAGCTCGCGGTTTTGGCAAATTGGTCGAATTGCGCCAATCGGACGTTTTTTGACTGTTGGATTGAGATTTCTTAAGGAGGATCTAGTAGGATTTTGGCATAAATTTGGTTGAGAACTCATATATTATTATTATGAAGGTTATATGGTGAAAAAAATTGAATTGTTAGTTTCCCATTTTTTATTCACTTTTCAATAATACGAGAGAATTAATTTTTTTTATATTAACATAATTTTTTACGGGCATGAATGGACTACTGATAAAACCATGGCCTCATAACTTCACCAACAATTATCGATTCTGCAAAAATAAAGAAGCATCTAGTAAAAATAATGTAGTAGCAACCGGAGGGAATTCTTTTTTTTCAAAATAATTGAA
The DNA here is from genome assembly GCA_963971145.1 of Sussaba pulchella. Lineage (NCBI taxonomy): Eukaryota > Metazoa > Arthropoda > Insecta > Hymenoptera > Ichneumonidae > Sussaba > Sussaba pulchella. The sequence goes on along the minus strand of OZ020165.1, from coordinate 5,159,623 downwards.
AAAATATCTCGTTCGACTATAGAGAAAATAATTACCAAGATTGGAAGAAAAAAGTTTAGAATTTAAAAAATTGACTGAGCTATCGTACTGACTCTCTCTAGAATCTAAATTTTAGAAACATAGAAAAGCAATGTTTATTTCCGAAAAAAATGTTTAATTTTATTTCTTATAGTTGAAAAGTTAATAAAAATGTGAAATCAACAATTTAATTTTTTTTTCTCACCATAAAACTTTTATAATGATTTTTCAAATTTACTTGGTTCACAGCTTGCACAGGGGTGAGCCCTTGAATCAGAAATTTTTTTTCTCTTATTTTACAGAAAACTATTTTTTGAACGAATGATTTTCGTTTTTTGCTGGTTTCCTTCGTTGAAGTATTCTTTTACTACATACGAAAAACTTAAGGCCTCATATACGCGAAAAATTTCCAAATTTTTCATTTTTTTTTTTTAAATTTTTGATCCCATTAGCCTGAACGGTTAGGAATATTTTAAGCTTTACAGAATTAAAAACTTCCGAGACTGTAAGATTGCAGTTAAGATTGTATTTATAATAGATAGAGGCGCGGTCGACCGCCAACTTCAAAGCGGTTTTTCCACGATTCACTTTTTTGAACCTTGTGAAAGTTCTAACTTTTCAACAAAAGTTCAGATCGCTTTGAAATTTTAACAACATATTCTTAGTATTATTACCTATTGTGTGAACCACAGAAACAAAAATTTCAATGACATTAAAAAAATATAAAAAATAAAATACCGACAGAAAATTGAGTACAAAAATTTTAAGTTTCGAATTTTTATTATAATAATTTTTTTTAATAATATCGTTGGTTCACACGTTGATGATACATTCATTATGCAATCATAAATATGTTGATTTTTTTCCCAGACACCCACATCGATGCTGAGAACTTTCACCATCAACCCGCGCGCAAAAAAAATACATTGCTTTATTATGTAATATCTCCGCCATTTGTTAATATTTCTGATTTTTTTTTACATATACTTAACCATGCGCATAAATGATCCGTAAAAAAATGTTGTCAATATATGCGTCATTTTTCTTTAACCGCGTCTAGAAAAGTACCTTCGAAAATCGGCGAAATCGCGAATATTATAAGGCTTTAAGCCAAAAATTAAAAAAAAAATGGTGACTAACAAGGTGCTGATGAGACGTGCTTTAGAGAAAAGAACGATTCTTCTTGATGTCGTTTATCGTAGCCAAGTGCCTTAACCGTAGATCGTCGCTGCTTACGAAAAGTAGCACGATTCAAATTTCTCACGAAAACTAACACGTTTCTAATTCCACCGCGAAAACTAACACGTTTCGGCTTTTGCCACGAAAACTAGCACGTTTCGGCTTTTGCCACGAAAACTAGCACGTTTCGATATTCACCGCGAAAACTAGCATGTTTCGGCCCGCTAGTTTTAGGGGTCGAAGCCGAAACATGCTAGTTTTCGCGGCGAATATCGAAACGTGCTAGTTTTCGTGGCAAAAGCCGAAACGTGCTAGTTCTCGCGCTGATGCCAAACGTGCTTGTTTTCGTAAGAAATCTGAAACATGCTAGTTTTCGTAAGCAGCGTCGAGATGATCCTCCTTTTTCGCGTTCAATTCGTGGAGGATCTGCAATGATATTGCTGAAACAACAATCGCTTTGGCCCAGGATTTTAACTCGAAGTTGATGACACTGCTGGAAAAGCTCTTGCTTTAGACCAGAATTTTAATTCATTATTGACAAAAAAAAGGAATATCAAAGGCAATAACTTTTGCAAGTTGTCCAATTTCATCTTAATATATTGCTTACAAACGTCACTGAGGGAAAAATCCGTAATATTGTAAATCTGTAATCTGAATATCATCGATTATCGAGACTACATGAAGTCTATAGAAAATTTATTATGACGAAGGTAGATAATAATCTAGTGTGATAATAAATAAAAATTATCCGAAAATTACTACAGATTGTAGTTTTTTGAATCATCGGTTTACGTTCAATAATTAATATTAATATCTGAGTAATATTCTTATTTTTATGTATTTGATCCAATTAATCAACTAAATAGTTGAAATTCTAAGGGAATCCCATCTGAGACATAATTTGTTCTCACCGCAGCTGTTTGCCCAAAAAAAAATGTCTCCACTAACAATTATCGGTCTCAAATTCAATAACAAGGACAAAAATGGAAAATCTAATCAGTCGGATCTTGCACTCAACCTAGAATGCTCGGCTCGGGACAAATTATTTTTAAAAATTTGAACAAACTATTTCAGGAGTGGCCCGTCCAAAAATGAATTTTCCTTTTAACCACACTAGTGCACACATTGGACTACGTATCATTAAAAATATAGTATTCGAACAATGATAATTAATAACTGATAATTGATTATCAATAAGGAAGAGTAACTAATTAGTACTCTGGTAATACTAGTAGTATTAGTAATACTAGTAGTAGTATTAGTAAGGAATTAGTAACTAATGAATAATAATGACTGAATGACCTCGGTCCTTGGCCTATTGGCAATATACAACCTACACCATGCCATTTTAAATATTTGTAAAGGTGAAAACTGCCACATATTGCCAATAAAAACACTACGATTCTAATAATAACAATTTATTTTGTTTTCTTGCCGTTTCGGTGTTCCTGAATGAGTTGTTCTACTTCTCAACAATAATTTCGTTAACGTTGTTTATTTGGCAAATTTTTTTTTTCTTACACCATTGCTGTTTCCAAACCGATTACATTTATTTATTCCTCGAATTGCAAAAACTCTATCAATAGTTGGATCTATAATCTGTAGTAAGGCAGATTATCATGATGAAAAAATTACGTATTCGTTCAATTAGATTCTTGAAAAAATTGAATCGCGAGCTTTGATGGTTCAACGGTGTCGTTTGTTTTCATGTAACTTGACAATAGATCCTCTGTGGCAGTGACATTCCATCCGCACGCAGCCTTGCAACCGTGAAATCTATTTGACCTACTTTTGCACGGAGCGTACCGAGCTAGGTATTGATAAGATTTTCCGGTTATATAACTCCTAGCGATAGTGATGTGTATAAACATACGGGGCAAAATTTCCCAATTCACCGAACTGAAACCCTCCCATCCCCCGATGTGGACGATGATTTTTTTTCAGTATCCTTTGGATCCTACGAACTCACTAATTTTTTTAAAGATTTTTTAGACCCGTCCTTCTCCTCCCCTTCCCCCGCCATGTTATTTTTATCAAGAGTTAACTGCTATTTGCCCCCTTTTTATTTAGATGAAATTTTTTTCCCGGATACTTTGTTGAAATTGACGAACTTTTTTCATAAAATTGGAGTGGGCAGCGGGTTCGTAATATTGTTATTTATTTTTTTGAAATTTTGAAAAAATTCGAGTTTTTCCGAAAGTTCAATACATGATAATGGTTTTCCATCGAAAAAAAGAAAAGAAGAATAAAATCTATCTTGCGAAAAATCGATATTCCGATTATTCCGATAGAAAGTCGATAGGAAATAGAAGTTACCTCCTGATTATAGGAACAATTAATTCATACTCAAAAATCGATTTTCTATCGAAATAATCGAGATATCGATTTTTTTGCAAGACACATTTCATTTTTCGTTTCTTTTTTTTGATGGGGAACCGCTATCATATATTCAAATTTCGGGAAAAATCGAATTTTTGCAAAATTATAAAAAAATAAATAAAAATATTAGGAACCCGCTGCCCACTCCAATTTTATGAAAAAAGTTCTTCAATTTCAAAAGAGTATCCGGGAAAAAAAATGCATCCAAATAAAATGAGGACAAATAGCAGTTACCTCTTGATAAAAATAAAATGGTGGAGGGAGAGGAGGGAAAGGAGGGGTCTAAAAAATCTTTAAAAAAATGAGTAAGGTCGTAGGATCCAAAAGATACTAAAAAAAAATCATCGTCGACATCGGGGGATAGGAGGGTTTCAGTTCGGTGAATTGGGAAATTTTGCCCAATATATATGTCTATATATAAGCTCGTGGCTGCAGTAAAGTGGCATCAAAACCGATTCCAGTGTTGATAAAAGGATGCAGTGCAAGATCTTCTCATTGCAAACGACTTCAGTGATCGCGTCGGAAGTGTGTAAACAATTCACTTTCACCTTAAGTGCGGAAATTGTCGTGATTTTTTTTCCGTCAATTAATGAAATGTAAGGAACGAATTTTGGAAGATTTATTGAAAAACATGGATAATAAAATAAAAGTGAGTATCGAGAACGATTGTTTATTGACGTCAAACGTTAACTAGTGGGCCTCTGGTTAGTAATGTCTATGGATAGTTGTGCCATTGGCAAGCAGTGCCTATGGCTAATAATCCCTACAGCTATTCATGTTTATTTTGTGTGACTCTTTACGAGCCGCACAAGTTACTTCCCGATTTGCGACCAAATTTTTTGAATTATGTTTTTATCAAAAAACTAAAAAACTACCGGACCAAATTGGACCAAAATCTGATCAGCTCTGAGTTACAACGGAACACATCGATTGCATCATCGGTCAGTCTGATCGCTGTATTGCTTTTAGAGAGAACGCTAACGAAAAAATGTTCTAATTATGTTTCTTTCAAAAAAATAACAAAGTACACACACACACACACGCAAACATTTTGCTGAAAAGAGGGTAAAATGATCCTCATGACCTTAAAACGTGAAGATCCGCCTGAAAATCGATTTTCCATTTTCGAGGTCATTACAATAACTTCCCTATAAAATCAGAAAGTTAAAGAAAAAACGGATGCAGTTTTGATTGTATATAGGTACATATCCTAGGGTGGTTCTCATGTTTATGAACTTTTCAAATCCATCTCCATCGCCTTTCTCCTGACGATTATTATCCAATTCATTCAAATAATTTTGTAAGACCAGAATTTTTCGGAGTCTCTCTCCCCATCAAAATTTAAGTAAAATACCCTGCATGACCTTCGCCAGATATTTTAAATTATTCATATCAATTGGTTGGCAATCGTCAGAGGAACTACATCAGAGTTATTCTGACATGAGTCAAATGGGGTGGCTCAAGTCAAGTCGAGGCTCCAAGCGGTAAAAATGTTGGGACCCTGAAACTCAAATTAGAAATAGAAGTTGCAAGAGAACTCTCAGAAACGAGGTATTCACGCTAAAAGTGACGTTCCCACGATTACATTGTCCTAAAGATTACGCAAGATTACTATTTTTTTGTAGATTACTTGTAATCTTCGATTGAGTACAACCAAATGGAAAATATGACATGTAAACTGTAACGGATTACACACAATTTCTCTATGATTACATGTCTCCATGACAGAATACATGACATCTTTGGAAGATACCAAAAAGCAGTTAGAATGTGCTCGAAAGGGAAATTAATATGAGATTATAAGCGAACACATGAACACATAGAAATACATGAGAATCATCAGACAAATAATTGGAGAGCACACAGAATACTCGAACTTTTTTGGAATCTTTCACGATTGTATGAAAACACAAAAATTATGACTGTTTTTGGCATCGATTCGGACTCCTTCAAAATAAATATTCGAACATGAGAATCACCTTTATATATACCTCTAGCATAACCTAAGTTGAATAATCATCGATGACGTTTCGAGAACACTGTCGCTTTCATCACCGGTGGAGCATCAGGAATTGGAAAAGCCGTCGCAGCGAGGATCATCGATAACGGTGGACGAGTCGTGATCGTTGATTCGAATCCGGAAGGTCGCGAAGTGGCTGAACATTTTGGGAACGGTGCGATATTCGTGAGGGCCGATGTAAGCAACGCTATTACTTAATTAATTCAATCGCACACGAGAATAAAAAATAAAAATGTCGCATCTCAGGTATTTCAATCAAAAATTAATGCAACGTGATATAATTCTTTAGATTAGACTATTATTTTGTTTATTTGGGTTATTTTCTGAGATTCGATGATTATTCTTCCTAATTATATCAGGTTTCGTCGGAAAAAGATGTGAAGCAAGCTCTGGAGATTGCGGAAAAGAGTTTCGGTCATTTGAACGTGGTAATTAATTCGGCAGGCATCGCGGCTCACGAGGATCCTTACAATTTCGAAACGAACGAACCGCATTCGCTCGAACTTTATAAAAAATTGATTAACGTAAATGCCGTTGGAACTTTCAACGTGACGAGATTGTCGGCTGGTGTGATTGCGGCTAACGCGCCCGATGATAATAATCAACGGGGCGTTATAATTAATATTTCCAGTGTTCTCGCTTATGATGCACCGGGATTTTCGGTCGCTTATTCAGCGACCAAAGCTGCGGTTTCGGGAATGACGCTCCCTCTGGCTCGTGCTTTCGCTCCTAAGGGAATACGCGTGGTCACCGTAGCCCCAGGATGCACGGAAACACCGATGGCCAGTAAGTTAAAGGGCATGGTCGTAGTATCGGAATGGTCGGAACTTACACCTGCCAAATTTCCACCTGTCGAAACTTCCACTTGTCAGAACTTTCACCCGTCAGATCTTCCACCCGGTGAATGGCACGTCATTTGGTCCTACCTTACCGACTCAGCTGTACTACGTACCCACTGTAGGTAACCGGGGAGAGCTCTGGACGGGACCGATTAGTGGGTCTCAACCTTTGGCTCCTAATCCGAGTTTTTAATACATAATGAAGAGCCCAAAGTTCACATGATTTTGAGAGCGCTGGGCTCTGATATGATCTTAAAAACTGAAGACTACCTCAATGCTTTCGAAATCATGTAATCTTTGGGCTCTTCATTATGTATAAAAAAACTCGGATTAGGAGCCAAAGGTTGAGACCCGCTGATCGGTCGCGTGCAGAGCTCTTCCCGGTTACCTACAGTGGGTACCTAGTACAGCTGAGTCGGTAAGGTCGAACTAGATGGCGCGCCAGTCACCGGGTGGAAGATCCGACGAGAGGAAGTTCCGGCAGTGGACGGGAGGTTTGGGCGAGTGGAAGTTTGGACCATTCCGTCCGGGAGACTTCGACCATGCCCAATTTTTGTGCGCAAAATGTTTAATCTCTACTTACCACAGTCGGTAACTGATGATTGTAACATAATTCTTGTTAAATTACGGTGATTTCGAGGTGGAATGCAATTTTTATGTATATGATAAATCGCTTAGAGGATTTTTTTTAAATTTTGTGAACGAAAATGATATTGAAATAATTATTAATATGAGAAAATAGTTATGAATCTGAAGAATAGCAAGTGTGTTTGTATCGAGAGAGCAATAATTTGTCCGATCAAATTGGTGCCAATCATTTCAGTTCGCTTTTTGCTTGATTGCGATGATTTCCGGGTACAACGAAATTCGTTATCGACGGAGGATTTTGGTTGTAGCGCATGAATCGAGCGATCCCGAAAAGGCATTCTTTCATTCTGTGCATGAACATTATATTGAAATAATAATAACTAGAGGATTATAATGACAAATACGTGGGCCAAAAATTATTTTTGCATCTGGAGAATAATAATTCGTGCAATATAATTATTGTCTCCTGAAAAATTGATTGATTGATGGGATGGCAACTAATTTTTTCCCGAAATATTCACTAACTTCAAAAGAATGAATTTCAGTTTTGGATTTCCGACTGTGATACATTACAACACATAAACCTAAAATATGCTCTCACAAATATCTCAATAAACTGTGAAACTCGGCATAAATAAGTGCCATCAGTAAAATTAGCCAAATTTACTATCGTGAGTGACAAACTGAATATCTAACGAATTATACGGAAGTTCATTTCGATCGACTATGTTTTTTTATCTTAAATTTTCAGTCTGTGTATAACAACTAAAACATGGCTTCAATCGTGAAATATCAACGTTAAGGATTCATGACAAAATATTTACAAAATGAACATTCAAAAAAAATTCAATTTCTTTTCAGTTGGGTTGAAGGAAAGATCGAAACGTCAGTTCGCCAGTATAGACACGGTAAATCTTTCTCCAAAGCGGCGAGGCACACCGGACGAGATTGCTCACGTTATCAAGTGTATAATCGAAAATCCTTTCATAAATGCGGAAGTTATTCGAGTCGATGGAGGATATCATTACGTTCCTCCGCCTGCTAAATAATCCAATTACCATACAAATTATACAAGAATCTTTTTTATTTTCTATACTAAAGAAGAAATATTTCCACATAGTTATTTTACTTTTGAAGATGAAATTATTATCATTATTTTTAAATAAAAAAACACCAATGCTAAACATTCAAAGATTGTCATATAATATTTGCTTATATTTACAATTTTTCGAACAATAAACGAAACAACGAAATTTTTAAAAACTCATATTTGAAAAAATAATGACGGCATAAATCTTAAAAAAATGTTATATGCTGTTCTCATCAAGTACTTTAGAGGAAAAAATTTGCATCCAAATCGAAAACCTGTCGGGTCAAAAGTGATCGGTTAGCCGTGAAATGCGTCGTATATAGGCTCGACGCCACGGCGAAGTAGCATAATAACCGATAAGATATACCGCTCACAAAAAAAACTGTAGGCTTATTTTTCTCCAACGTATGTGACGAATAAATTTTACCGGATGTTTGGGCCGGAAAAAAACACGAGCGATATGTCACCGATTGAATAAGATTGCGGTCGAAATTCGCTATACAAACTTTAGAAAAAAAAACCCCATTTCAAGAAGCAGCAAGAAATCCTGAACGTTATTGCGAAGTCTGACAGCGTGTTTCCGTGCCAATTATTGATTATTTGTTAGTCGAGTTCGGTTTCCGCAAACTGATTTCCGCCGATGCGCCGTTTTTCAGCGACAAGACAACGCAGCGCTACGGCAAGCTGACGTCGCGCAAACGTCGAATGTAAAATAGTGACTCGCAGCAGCCCTTTGTGTGCATG